>VDFB02156876.1:0-16163 GCA_007258455.2 Sequoia sempervirens
GAGAAAGCTTCATCTAGCAACGAGAAAAGAGTAGCTTATGCACAAGAGGATACCATGAGTGTAAAGACACCTGAGATTAGTCATATAGAATCATAAGTAGGTGAAAATCTGATGTTCAATAGGGTTTTGATCAGACAACCGGTCAAGGAAGAACCCAAGCAAAGGAGAGCTTTGTTTAGAGCAAGGTGCAAGATATTGGGAAAGGTATGCAAGGTTATTGTAGATTCTGGTTCTACGGACAATATCATCTCTGAGGAGGCAGTAAATAAGTTAAAATTGTAGAAGGTACCTCATGCCAATCCCTACAAAGTCACATGGTTGAACAAAGGGCAAAGTGTCTTAGTGAATGAGCAGGTTACAGTGGAATTTTCAATAGGAGGCTACAAAGACAAGTTGATTTGTGATGTGCTACCCATGGATGCATGCCATCTTCTTCTTGGCAGGCCATGGCAGTATGACAGAGGTGTTGTATATCATGGAAAGGAGAATACCATAGAATTCAAGAAGGATGGGAAAACTTTCAAGCTGCAATCGCTGATTGAGGAAGATGAAGGGCAGTCCAAGGTTCCAAACATTATGTTGAGCAGTGGCAAAGAGTTCATCAAGGATCTACACCAAGGGAATGAAGGGTATGTGATTATGTTGCAGCCCAAAGAAGAGGAAAAGGCTGAAAGGACAATGTTACCAGCAGCAGTCCAAAATTTGCTTGACAAATACAAGAGCATAGTGAGTGATGGAACACCATCAACTCTACCACCCAAGAGAGCAATAAGTCATCAAATTGACTTCATACCTGGAGCCTCATTGCCTAACAAAGCAGCATACAAACTAACCCCTGAGCAGAACAAAGAGGTGGCAAGACAAGTGGAAGAGTTGCTGAATCAAGGTCTAATTCAAAAGAGTATTAGTCCATGTGCAGTCCCAGTTGTTTTGGCAACAAAAAAAGGAGGTAAATGGAGACTTTGCACTGATTCTCGAGCAATTAATAGGATCACAATTAGGTATAGATTTCCAATACCTAGGATTGAGGATTTAATGGATTTCCTTGGAGGTGCAAAATTTTACACTAAGCTAGATCTTAAGAGCGGGTATCACCAAATCAGAATTAAGGAGGGTGATGAATGGAAGACAACTTTTAAGACAAATGATGGTTTATATGAGTGTAAAGTGATGCCATTTGGCCTCTCAAATGCCCCTAGAATGTTCATCAGACTAATGAATGAGGTGCTTAAAGATTTCATAGGGATTTTTGTGGTAGTTTACTTGGATGACATACTGATTTTCAGTAAGACAGTAGAAGAACATTTGAAGCATGTAGAGATGGTACTCAAAAGGTTGCAAGAAGAACAGTTGGAAATCAACCTTGAGAAATGTGAGTTCTTCAAATAGGAGCCTATGTATCTAGGCTTTGTGGTATCCCAAGGAATGCTGAAGATGGATCCAAGTAAGGTAGAAGCCATCCTAAACTGGCCTACACCAACCACAACAACTGAGGTAAGAAATTTTTATGGTTTGGCTCAATTTTATAGGAAGTTTATAAGGAATTTTAGTGGTATATGTGCACCAGTGTTAGATACAATCAAGGGTGGTCAGAAAACAAAGTTTAAATGGACACTAGAAGCTGATAAAGGGTTTGAAAAGTTGAAAAAAGAAGTGGCAACACAACCTATCTTGTTATTGCCTAGTTTTGATAAATTGTTTACAGTTGAGTGTGATGCAAGTGGAGTAGCAATGGGAGGAGTCCTTAGTCAAGAAGGTAGACCTGTAGCCTTCTTTAGTGAAAAACTCAATGAAGCTAAACAAAAATACTCCACCTATGATCTGGAACTTTATGCTTTAGTGCAGTCCCTTAGGAAATGGAGGCATTATTTGTTGCCTAAAGAGTTTGTGGTTTTCACGGATAACCAGGCACTGAGTTACATCAATACCCAAGAGAAGTTAAGCAATAGACACTTGAAGTGGATGGAGTACATTCAAGCTTTCACATTTACCATTAAGCACAAGAAGGGATAGCAAAACAAAGTGGTAGATGCATTAAGCAGGAGGATGTTGACAGTCCAAGAGATACAGTTGAAAAGCATAGGATTGGAAAGTTTTAAGGATCTCTATGGTGATTACGAAGAATTTTCCGAAGCCTACAAGGTATGTTCGAACTTTGCAAAATCATTTTCATGAATCAATATGTTGAGTATACATTGCAAAATGGATTATTCAAAGGGAAATCTATTATGTGTTCCAATAGGATCAATAATGAGGAAAATTTGATTGAGAGAAACACAATGGCAGTCTTAGTGGACACTTTGGAACCAATAAAACTTTAGAGCTAGTACAAAGATTTTATTACTAGCCTAGGTTGGCAAGAGATGTTAGGAAGTATGTAGAACAGTGTGTTGTCTACATGAAATCTAAAGGGGGAGCTAGCAATGCTGGTTTGTATCAGCCCTTGCCTATTCCTAACAGACCATGGGAGTGTGTGAGCATGAATTTTGTGGTAGGTCTTCCCAAGACTAAATCTAGTTTTGACAGTGTTTTTGTAGTTGTGGACAGATTCAGTAAGATGAGTCACTTTATTCCATGCAAGACTACACATGATGCAAGTTACATTGCCCATCTTTTCTTTAGGGAGATAGTAAGAATCCATGGATTGCCATTGAGTATTGTTTCTGACAGGGATGTGAAATTCATGAGTCATTTTTGGAAAACATTGTGGAGCAGATTGGGAACTAATTTGTCATTTGGATCAGCATACCATCCTCAGACCGAAGGTCAAACAGAGGTGGTTAACATAGTGTTAGGTAACCTATTGAGGTGCTTGACAAAGGAATATGGGCAGACCTGGGATATGGTGATTTCCCAAGCTGAATATGCATATAATGATAGTGTGAACAGAACTACAGGAAAAAGTCCATTTGAAGTTGTGTATGGGATGCATCCAAGAGGAATTTGTGAGCTCAGCAACCTTGGAACAATGGAGAATAGGAGTGGACATGCAAAAAACTTCACTTAGACCATGAAGGAGATTCATGAGTAGGATAAGAAGAGAATCACAACAGCAACACAAAAATTGAAGGATAAAGTTGATGAGTCAAGGAGAGATGTGCAGTTTCAAGTAGGTGATTATGTGATGGTTCACCTCAACAAATCTAGATTGCAGAAGGGGATGTCCACCAAGTTGCAAATGAAGAGAGTAGGACCATGTAAGGTGTTGGCCAAGTATGGCGAGAATGCTTACAAGGTGGAGTTACCATCAGATTTGGGCATATCTCCGGTGTTCAACGTTGCTGATTTAATCAAATATAAGGGCATAGTCAGTGATGAGGTTCATAACAGTCATGAGGTCTTCAAAGACATCAGTAATGTTCCCCTACCCAATCGAGAGCAGCTTGAGGCAAAGCAGATCTTAGAGTCCAGGGTGAAAAAGTCTACGAGGCACAAGAACTACATGGAACACCTTGTCAAGTGGAAAGGAAAACCTGAATCTGAGGCTACCTGGGTTGAAGAAGCAGATTTCAAGAATCACATAATTGATCTATCACTACTGACACCTCAAGTTCCTTGATCTTTGTGCTGAGAGGGGGAGAATGGTGCAGGAGCACCAACCAAAATTCAAGCATATTTTTGATGCATTGGTTTTTAATCTTTTTGTTTTGTTATGTAAGGTCTCAAAAACCTTTGATAATGTGTAAGGGGACCTTTTTAGAGCTTAGGTTCAAATTTGAATAAGTTGGGAATCGTTCTGTTATTGATTCCTAAGGTTTTGATTAGGTTTGCAAAACATAGTGTGTTTTCAAACACACATCTTTTCTCTATTTTTGAGCTCGAAATAGCAAACCTAACTGATTTTCCCATGATGCAAAAGAAAGTTCTCGACTTGTTGAGAGGGTTGGAAGTTTTTGGGAAATGGCAGTTGTGATGAAAATAAGCAAGAAGCAGTAAAATTATTGTGAACAAATTTGTTTTCTCTGTGTTTGCTGGCGTGATAGTAAATAGAAGAATGCATTAAATATTTTATTGAATTTAGAGCATGTAAAGCAATGTTTTTTAGTTCTGTTTTGGTGTCTTTCATTGGTCTTTCCATCGCTCTCTGTTCTTTGTATAATTTGTGCCTTTCTTTAATTCTATTTTGGACTAGTAAAAAGAATAAGAAAAATGGAGTCTTTAGGTTGTTTCTGATCGCGCTAGCCAGTATGGACGCAGAGGAGACAATCCTAAACTCCAAGCATGTAAATAGTGTATATATGGTAGACATTAGAGTTTTTTTTGGCAAGTTGGAAGACTGTTTCTAGGCGAGTTGGGAACCCGGCTAGAAAAGATAGTCAAGAGGGTAAAAGAAACCCCAACGTAGTAGGGGTGTACAATATTACTATCTAATGCGTATTGTGAATGTATACAAATTAAAGAAGGTGTGGAGTGGTAAATAGAAGGTTCTTCAATGTTTTTTTGGTCAGAAAAGACATAATAGACTAAGGAAAGACACTAAGAAACCGTAGGTTACCCTAGGTTGGATTGTTCCCCGTACGGGCAGAAAAGGCACCAATTTCCAAAGAAGCTGTTAGAGCTTGGAAAAAGAGCCAGAGAATCAATAGAAAGATTGGCACAATTAGTGGAAAGAAAAGAGTTCTAACCTATCCTTTGTATTGAGAGGGCTAAAAAGGGGCTTGAGGTTTGTAACCTACCCAAGAACCAAGAACTCTATTTTTTAGGAAAACGTTGGAGAACTGAAGCTTGGTATTGTTGAAACACCTGGGAAAGATGACCTTGGAGGCTTTGGAAGGTGCCACATGCCCCTTCAACAAGGTTGGGCAGAATGGAAGATTGACTAGTCTTTAGAGGAATAAGGGCTAGTTGGTGCATGTGGAGAAAGAGCATCAAGTAATGCTTGGTAGCAGCAAATTTACAATGATAGCAGGGTTGCTAAAGTAAACCGGGGGTGCCTCAAAAAAAATAGAGGACCTATAGGTTGTAGGGTGAATGAACTGGCACTTTAAGGAGTTCTTAAGACAAAGACTCAAGCATTGAGATTGTGTTTTCTCAATCAACCCTGGTTCTATCACAAGGTTTAGAGATAGATGGTTGTAAGCCAGATTGAGGACAAGTGGCCACCAAAAATTTAAGAATACAGTCCTACAAGCATAGAGTATGGGACCTAATCAAAAGGTTTGAGGCTTTTAATATCTAGGTCATCCCAAGTTCTCAAAACTCTACTAGGATAGAATGAATTTGGTTAGTTCACAGTTTGAGCCAACCTCTAGATTAGATTAGCTAAAAACCAACATGTCAAGTGACCTTTGAAGATCTAAGAGGTTGGCAAGGAATGATAATGACCAGAACTAAAGTCTTTGAAGATGATGCCTAGATTAATACCGTCTTTAATAGTCAAGGGAGTTTTTGAATCAGCCACAACCCAGATCTGAAATGTAGGAAAGGAACGAGTGATCCAACTCAAAATAAATAAGCTCTTGTGAGGCTTAATCACTCTCGAGATCATCTTTGACTATGAGACATGAGAAACAACAAACATATTCACTAAAAAGGAGGACTGTGAAGACCTTGACGTAAGAGATGGTAGGAAGTTGAAGGTCAAAATGAACGTACGAGAAAAAGAAAAGAGAGGTTGGAAGACTTATGCACTAAGTATAATGGGGTCATGGCCTAGACTTATGATGATCTCAAAGGATATGATCCTAGCATAATCTAACACACTATTGACTTGGTCAAGGGATCCAATCCCATCTAACAAAAGCAAAGGCTGGTCAACCTGAAGGTGGAAGCCCTAATGGCACAAGGTATTACAAAGCTAATTGAGTCGAAGATTATATACCTAATTAAGAACTCCACTTGTGTGTCCAATCTCATCTTAGTAAAAAAATAATGGTGACATGTGCGTCTCGTGTGGATTTTGAGACATGAATAAATCTTCATTAAAGGACTACTACCCTTTTTCCTCAATGGAGAAGATCTTAAAAACCATAGCTAGGTCTGAAATGTTTTTATTGCTTGATGGTTGTTTTGGATATAACCAAGTCTATGTGAAGGAGGGGATCAACACAAGATGATGTTCACCACCAAGTGGATAATGTTCACATATTTGAAAATTCCCTTTTCCCTCTCTAATGCAGTTACCACCTTTTAACATGTGATGGATGTTGCTTTTAAGGGGCTGACCAACAAAATCATCTTGATATATCTGGACGACCTAACCATACTTTTGAAATCAAAAGATGATCATTTTGATCATCTAGAAATGGTTTTCTAGATGTGCCAACAGTTCGAAATCTCTTTAAATCCCAAGAAATGTGTATTCAGAGTGCTGCAAGGAAAATTTATTGGCTTTGTCGTATCAAAAGAAGGGATGGTCATAGACCCTGAAAGGGTAGTGGATATAACAAAATTACCACTTCTTATTAATCAGAAGGAGTTACGGTACTTTTTGGTGAAGATTAACTTCGTTAGCTGATTCATTTTGGATTTCATAGGAATTGTGAGACCTATCACATTGATGCTAAAGAAAGACTTAGCATTCAAGTGGACCTAGGAAGGAAAACTCTCCTTCAAATGGATTAAGGTAGCCATCTCCACAGCTCCAATGCTATCCCACCTAGACTTTTCAAAGGACTTCCTATTGTATGTTTACAGTGGTCAACATGGCATAGCCTTTGTGCTCATGCAAAAGGATGAGGAGGGAGGCAAAGGGCATCCCATTTCTTTCCACTCAAGGACCCTAAAGGGGTACAAAACTAGGTATAATTTTGTAGAAAAGTAGGCTATTTCCATTGTCAAGAGAATCAAGAGGTTATAACATTTTGTTTCAACCAGTAAAATGATAGTCCTCATTTCCCATTCCAATGTTAGGGAATACATCACAAAAGGTGAAATCACTAAGAAAAGGGTAAACTGGATCAATAAGATCCTAGATTATGATGTTGATGTTCAGTCAATAAAGCTTGTCTGAGGAAGAGGCCTACATGAACATCTTATGTGAGAGCTCAACCCCAAGTTAGAAGAGGAGGTCGATTGGGTCTATGGAAATAAATTCAAGTTAGATGAGTCTTGTGTGGCTGATTGGACAAGATTCATGGAAGTTGGTTGATACCCACCCGATGTCCTACCTCAAGAGAGAAGATAATACAAGATTCAAGGTGCGAGAAACATACTAGTTGAAAGAATTCTTTTTAAAAGAAATTAAGATGGAGTGCTCCTCCATTTTTTGGATAAATTATAGGAGGGTAGAATCCTGGACTAATTGCATAGTAGTTCACAAGATGGGAATTTCTCTGCTAAGACCACCACCTTAAAAATCATGTGGGTAGGATAATGTTGGCCCATTTTGTTCTATGAGGCTCACCATCTAGTAAGAAAGTGCACTTAATGCCAATATTTTATTGGAAAGTGGAAGAACATTGCAATTCCCATAAGCCTAATTGTGGTTGATGAACCCAAGGTTCACATAGTGGGGTTTGGATTTAATTAGGATGATAAATCCCATATCTAGCTTAGGACATAAATGGATTCTCATGGCTACTAATTATTTTATGAGGTGGACAAAGGAAACTCCTCTAAAAATGTTGTTGAAGCATAAATCATCAACTTTTTTGAGGAGTTGGTGGCATGGTTTAGTTCCCCAATGACTATCATCTCAAATAATGCATGAGCCTTTGTAGGTTCTAGGATGTATAATTTTTCTCTCAAGCATGTGGTCTACCTCAAGACTGCATTGAACTAATACCCGCAAGGGAACAAACTAGCAAAATCCATCAACAAGAGCCTCATCAAGCTGATCAAATGTATTGGGTTGTAGCATTAAAGGGAATATCATAGGCATCTGTGAGCAACCTTATGGGTAGACTATATTAATCCTAAGAAAATTATAAAAGCCCCTCCCTATGAGTTGGTGTACAAGAAGGAAGTAGTCCTACCCATTTTAATGGAGACCCCAATGCTACAATTGCTAAAATCCTTAGAGGTCGAAGAAAATAGTGGGATGGAAGTAAGGTTTGCTGAGCTATTAAACCTTGAAGATAAAAGAGAAAAGGTGCTCAATACCATGATAAAGCACCAATAGGTAGTCAAGAGATGGTTTGACAAGAAGGCCTTTGACCCAAGTTTCAGGGAGGGGAGTCTTGTGCTAAAATTTGATGAATGGGTTGCAAAACCGGAAAACATGCAAAATTCGATTCTCTGTGGAAAATTCCTTTCTGCATTTGCAAATGTAGAACTAGAAATGCATGAACTAGAAGACAAGGAAAAAAATGTTTTTGGAATACCAGTAAACAATATTCATTTAAAACTTTTTGATTAAAGATTCATAGTTTATCAAAACATTTCACTTTATGTACCATATATAATTTTTTTATAAATAAGCATCTTTTGTCAATAAAAAAGAGCTAAAATGAAAGAACTATATTCTATGGGCATTGAGGCCTAGTTTTAGCATTGAGCTCAATGCAAGCATGAAAACCTTCTCCTTCAAAAAATCCAAAAAGAAATCCTTCATTACAAGACAAAATTGGAGGCAATAAAGAACAATATAGAAATTCAACCTCTAGAGTTGCAACTATTAAAAAAATATAGATATTTTTCAATTCTTGGGAAGAAAACAATAGGGTTTTCTTTACATGGACACACAAACACCAGCCAAACATCAATCATACATATGAGGGTTATACACCAGGTTCTAGAAATAAATGGTCTATTCGACACCGTTGATCAGATCCATATTATTTATCTTGAGAAAGAAGTTGCAAGTCTGGCTCACTGGCAGTGGTTCTTGAGGTTCATGGTAAAGAAATTTGAAAGAACCATGATACCACTTCCATGTTGTCAACATGTCTATGCAAGTCCATAGCAGATAGAATTCCAATACCAACAATGGCCACCTAAATTATTTGATCAAGGTTATTCAGATATATTGGACTAAACATTCCTCGATAGAGTTTGATTATCCATGGTTTGGTGATATCCAAATCCAACAAGGAAGCCATGAAACAAGAAATGATATTTGTATTGTAGTGTGTTTACTTCAGGTCCTTCATGTATGCTCTCCCCAAAACCCATTTGAATGCAATGATGATCAAGCATCTCTTTATCCATAAGAGGTGCTTTATTTTGTCATTGGTGATATCCCCAATGAAAGAGCCTTGCAATTTTCTACTCCAAATCCTAACCAAAGTGCTTAAACCATGAATGATGCAATAGAAAAATTCACCAAGCTCAAAAACATAGCAGAAGAGACTTTCCAACTTAATACAAATTGAATGACTATCTTCACAAGGAAAACATACTATTTATAGAAAAATATGAACTGGAAAATCCTACGAATGGAAAATATTTCCATGTCAAACGATGAAAAGAAATGCATGTTAGCAAAATATATTAAAGGGAAAATTGTATGGAGATTTTGTGAAGCCATGAGGAATTAATTTAGGCATTGGGAATTAATGATCATATATACAACCTGCCACCATGTGTTCATCATCTTCATAAATGCCACCCAGCTTGCTCATGTGAAAAAATGGTTTTAAAGGCCACCTCTTGCTTAATTAATACAAATATATTTTCTAAATACACTTCCCATTTCCCTAGGTTTCCTTTCCCCAAGGTCGGTGTAAGGAAGGTACTAATTTATTTCTTCTAGAAAATTTGGCATTTCCTAGAAGTATGGGCCCATACATATTGTCTTGTTGGTAGTGCCTAAAGAGCTATCAATAATGGAAACACATTTAATGCATGTGTGTTTGAAAATTGAATAATCCAAAAGAGAAAAAAATTCTAAGAGTAAACACTTGAGTGAAAGCTTCTCTAGGTAAAAAAATTGAGTCTATAGAATTCATTTGAGATCAAAAAAATGGCTAAGGCATCATCTTCTAGCCAAAACACTTAAATTCCATTTTCCAAACTAGGATATGTTAACATATTTGGAGATTTTTCTTATGAAAACACTCAAATTCTAGAGGAACGAGGTTTTCCTAATACCAAAATCATAAATCCAAGAAACCAGATCAAACTAAGGGTGGTCAAGGATTTCATAGATAATAAACTCAACCCCAAGTTGAACACAAACCCTAAAGGTTTTTGAGAAAGGGCATTGGAGAGAATGAGTGCTATAAGTTAGATCAAATTCCTTGGAGTAAAACTTTGGCATTGTGGTCTACAACAATACATGTTTCCCTCCATGCATCCATGTCTAGAGGTAATAGATGCATTCATACAAAAGAAAGATAAAGGCATTAGAGTTATTAGTGGTGACAAGATAAAAATCACCATTAGTGTGGTAGCTATCAGGAATATGCTATGCATTCCTTCAAACATGATTGCTAAGAAATTCTCACAAAGATACATGAAAGATTTTTGGGAAATAGGGAGAGATAAGTTATTCTACAGAGATGAAACAAATCAGGAACCTGACAATGGAGAGCTCATTTCCCCTCTAGGATTTAACCAATTTCACTTGAACTTACAAGATTCCTTCTCAATGCTAGCCTTCATATATGGCTTAGAAAGGGATGAAAAAGTTCTTGAATACTAGATGGGCCTAGATTTCATGTTGAAGAAATAAAATATTAAGAAGTGATTTGACTTCATCGAAGCAATCACAGACAAAGTGCTTTAGCAATTGAGTAGATATAACCATTCTTTCAAGTTTAGGTGCTCCTCTTTTTTGGTGCATATGATTTTACATCAATACCCTACTTTTTTTTAGCAATCATTGTCACTCAATGTTTTTGATGTTGAACAATGGTGAAAAATAGGGTTGGGGATATACCACTATTGGGTATGTGTAGGATTATCATGGGCCAAAAAGTGGTGATATGATATGTATGTGTAGGGTATATGGTTGACAACTTTTTTTTACCCAGAATTGATGAAATGAGAAGGGTTTTTAAAGGAGATTCTCAGCTTTCCACCAATATAAATTATTCTTTACTTTCAATTTAATAAATAATTATTATTCATTTTCTTTTTGAATTATGACTAAATTCCTAATTGATAGGATGATTGAAAAACATCTATAGCTTTCAAATGGTATCACATTTTTTGAATCATAAAAATGCATCACATTCTATGCTTTGTATAATATAGGATTAAAAAAAGAAAAATTGAATTTGATGAAGTTTTAACCAAATTAAGGTGGTCAACCATAGGAGTTTTTTGTATTTTTTAAAAGTTGTAATTAAAAATTCATAATTAATTATTTATTTGGAAAAAAATTACAAAAAAATATGCATCACATCGAGACATGAGTCCTCTACTTATATCTAAAATATTATAAAAAAATATTATCATTTTATTGTGGTTAGGGTGGTCAGACAGACACCTACTTCTTCTTTTTTCCTTGAAATTTAAGTACTACTACATTGAAATTTCAAAATTTCACCAAATAGATTTCTTCTTTTAAATGAACCTAGTAGTTTAGAAACTACATTTAGTTCGCTACATATTCTATTCTTACATATTTTTAAAATAATATAGATAACTTAAATTCAAATTTTTACGTCAAGTTGCCTATAATTTTTCTAAATTTTTTGCCACTTAAGGGCCTATTTTTTCCATGATGATCTTGCACGTACCTATTTTCCAATTGTCATTCAATATGTCCTAGGAATCCAAATTGGATTGACTATCAACCTCAAAGGTGATTCAATTCCTAACAAGGAAGACCTAAGAAGAGAGTTCTATAGCTTTGAGGGGTTCACCACCAAGCAAAAGCTTGGAAAAGACAAGTAAGTATTCAAATCACAAAACCTAATAATGAAAGCTAAATGATGAATGCACATGATAAAATTATGCAATAGGAAGTTAGAATATGTGTACCTAGGAAATCTGGAAATGTGACAAGGATTTTGCAAATGAAAAGAAGCTATCAAAATATGTTATGGAGGACTAAGAATCCCTTACTATCTTCTTAGTCATGCTGCTATTTTTTAGGGTAAATGTGGAATCTTTGGATGCCAGAATAGGATTTGAAAGAATCTGTACAAAATTATACTTAGAGGACTAAGACGCCCTTGCTACCATCCTAGTCTTGATCTAAATTACTAAGATTTCTGAGTGTGGTCTTGAGGTTCAAGGTCTGCACTTCCTTCTTCACCAAATATCTAGACTTGAACCTGCAAAAAAGGGAATTTTGATTGATTGTTTATGGGGGTTTTCCTTAGTTAAACCCCTTGTTTGGTAATTAAACCTTGATGAAAATATATAGATCTAAAAATGGAAGTGTGTATGCCCTAATATTAAGCATTTCTAAGATTATGCAAGCTATAACATGGAAAATCCCTATTCAAATGTGTTAGAATAGAATTCCTAAGATGGAAATGAAAATGACCTACAAAGGAGATCTCTAACCACCCTAATAAGTCATAAACATGAAATTTACCTTCCTTAGGCAGAAAATAGAACAACAATGGAGGATGGAATCAATGAAGAAAAAAGTCCTTAGGCTTGGAAGAATGGATAGTTGCATCGCCAACCTAGAATCTATCATGATCCTCCATAAACATCCATTATTATTCTTTGCCAATGCTAGATCTTGACTTGAAAATAGACTTGAAAAACTTGCAAAAACACTATAGAAGGATACTCCAAGACATCAATTCCTCGATTCTTGAAACTCTCCTTCAAACTTGCTTTTTCAACTTACTTGATTCTCAATTCTTATCTAAAAATGGGGTGTGAATCTTACTTTTATAGGCATTCCCATCTAATAACCTAGTTATAAGATCTAAAAGGCTGACAAAATGTAAAATTCATTCAAATATTTTCATTTCCAACTCTTAATTCCAAAAAAAACAGTCCTTGGGACTAAGACACTCTAGGTGGCATCTTGGTCCCAATAAGGGGGACTAAGATTGCTCCAAGGGTTTCTTGATCCCAACAGGCTTCTTTTGCAATTTTGAAAGGTGGGTTTTGAGGATTAACAAATTTTAATGGATTTTGATAAGGTTTAAAGTTAAAATATGCCTCAAAATGCATCAAAAGGGGTCTTAGGGTCCCATAATAAGTGACCTAAAGGGAATTTAATTCAAGGGGTGCCAAAATAGGTCTAAATTAAGTGCAAAAATGCAAAGGTATGCACTTTTCTACATTATATTTAGCCCCCACTTTAGCACCCATATGCCACTACATGCATATGCAAGCTAAAGTACTTCAAAAAGTAACTTTATAAAAGGATACTCAGATGGATTTGTTAGTGTAGAGAAGGGGGATTCGCTACTCATGAGTTCTCTTCATTTAGAAAGCCTCATAGGGTGAACTATCCTAAACTACCTCAAGGAAGAGCAGAGAGAGTTTCAAAATCCGAAAGAGCAAGTCATAGAGATTCTATGGACAAAATAACAAGCTCTCGACCAAAGAATGATAGTGTAGGTTATGGAAAACAACGCAATGGACTGGCGTATTGTATAGACCAGAAAGAGAGAATGTCATAGAAAACAACAAAGCAACTACAAAAATTTGAAGATAATAGAATACAATAGTACTAGAATAAAGTGAAGTATAGATGATAAAGATAAGGAGAAGAAAGGAAAGAAGATGCTCACAACAATACAAGTAATGAAGCTTCCAGCTAGTAGATATCTTCAACACCTACATCTGTAAGATTTGGAGAAAGTGTTGGGGCTGTATAGGGGTTTATCTCAGTCAAACCCCTATTTTGGTGTTCCCACCTCCACGGAAAGCTAGATATAAAGAGCGAAATGGACCAAAATGGAAAAAACATGTGGTGAAAGAAAAACCCTCACATGAGTAGAACCCACACCACCAAGTAGGAGTGATAAAAGTAATCCCCGCTTGAGGAGGAGAACCTATATCAAAAAGTAAATATGCAATAGATAGGGGATGTGACAAATACCAAGATACTTAAAGGTGCAAACAAGGCTTAGGAAGCCAAGGAGGAAGTAAAGAGTGCTGCAAGATCCAAGAGTGACATGTACAAGGTGTTGTGAGAAGAGTTCTTGAAGTTGTTGTAACAAGTTAGTGATATGTGCAATCAAGAGAGGAAAGAGGGAAAAGAGAAAATCCAAGGAGCAAGAGAGAGGCTAGATGAACTTATAGGAATGGAGCTAAAAGAAGTTAGAGTTGCAAATGAATTGAAAAGATAGCATTTAAGGAAAAGAAGCAAAAGGAAGCTTCTCAGACAATTACAAAGCGACCTGAGCCATTACCACCAACTAAAGAAGGTGATAAGTGGCAAGCATGCATGAAATAGGTGTTTGAACATTGAAACATCATAGGATGCTAGCATCATGCACAAACATCCATGCGGTGCACTAGTTTCCAGACACATCATGCTAAAAAATGATGCGAATAGGAAAGGTAGAAGGTCATATGCAAAGTTGACATGCAAGGGTAACTGTTGGAAATGGGTGTTGAAGCATCCTGAGAGGGATAAAGGTTGGTCCAAGGGATAAAATGAGCCTACACAAGATGCTAAGGGAGTGGACACTAAATTAGATGCAAGAACCACATCCTACATCACATATTTGTTAGTAGCTCAAACATAATCAGGTCTTATGATCTAACTTTCCTAGCAAATTAAATTGAAGGGTAGATGTATTCCCCCCTTGATTCCTCTTGCTTTACGGAGATGGAATCAAGGTAGCAATCCAACAGCATCGAACTACACAAGTCCATCATATGGAATTTCCAAGTACCATGCCACTTGATGATAGACATTTGATGAGAATGGGAGTGGAATCATGATTCCAACACAACAAATGGCATCGAAAAAAGAGTTTTCTAGATCTTAATATGTTAGTTTAAATAAAAAGCACTTCTTTTTTTTAACAAAAAAGTGACCTAAATATGGATGTATATAAAGATAAAAGAGAAGGTAAATTACATTTAGTTTTATCCTTTACCTTTTTACAGAGTGAGCTCAGAGTAGATTGAGCCACCATGTTGAGCAGATGCCCATCCACCTATCCACAAATTAGGCTTCTACCGGAGGTGGTTGCATAGGGTGAGATACAACCTACTATGAGTGGATTTTGCCTTCTCTGTACTATGATTTAATCAAAATTTAAAAAAAATTAGATGAATTTAGAGTCTAGGGAGGGTTTTTGTTTCATTTTTTTAGATTGTTGCAAAGTGTCCCAGTTAAGGAACAAAGTGTCTAGAACCCTTAATTAAGATATTCTAGAGCAACTTTAGCACACTTTTTGACAATTAAAGCACAAATTTCAATTTTTAAGATGTTTTAAATGATATTTTTCTTCTTTTTCAAAGGAAAATTTTACCTTGGACACACCAACATGTAGGTTTCCATACATTCATCCATCTTCAAGAGCTTTTTGATCAACTACCTGAGGAGGATATGTAGATCCTCTAGGAGATGGGCCACTACTGGGCCTATCTCTCCCTAACTATGCAGTATCATGATGCCATGTTGGTGGAGTTGTTAGAGAGATGGGATGCAAACACCTACACCTTCCATATACCTATAGGAGAGATGATGGTCACATTGGAGGACATGCACTACATATTGTGAGTGCCTATCTAAGGAGAGAGGGTTTTCCTAGCACAAGGCAGGAGCTTTGAGAAGATGTAGACTGGCACCAAGTATTGCCTAGGAAAATCGGTTCGTTGCAGGATCATAACACCATGCATTGAGATTTCATGTCTTCTTCATGCACAATCACCACTCGTCAGACACATCTTGATTTTCATAGTAGCACTAGTACTATTCCCCGATGGTCATAGAGCACATCTGGAGGGGGCTAGTGCACATGATTTGAGACATGGAGCACTACCATGGGGTGATCCCACAATAGTGGTTTACAATTTTTGGCCAAACTAGACATTGAAATATTTTTTTTAACTAAATCTTCACTTTCGGGTACTTATAGCGGCTAAACCGTGAGGAATTTGAAGATGATGCAAACTAGAGTTTCATGAAATTTTGTTTGTAGATTCTAAATATATTTTTTTCAATTTTTTTGGAATCAGATTACACTTATTTTTCCATCTCCTTCGAAAACTAGTTTTTTTTCAGTAAACAGTTTTTTTTCAGTAAACACCATTTGTAAGGAGTGACACTCACCGTATACAACATAACTTTTTTCCATAAAGGATAAAATTCTATTTTTTTTCGAATTTAGATTTGTAACTATAATATCTAGTGCTTCCAATTGGTTTCATAGTGTTTTATTGAATTTTTTTTCCTTAAT
>VDFB02156877.1:0-39264 GCA_007258455.2 Sequoia sempervirens
AATCTCTCTAAAACCCGATGAGCACAACCAATCAGGATCATCAACTGACAAAGAAATGGTAGTTGAACATCATCATCATCCCAATGATCACAATCTAGACAAGGACGCCATGTCATAGACTCTATGTTGTCAATGACTCTCCTCCAATACTCTAACTTACCCAGTTTAGACTAGGTAAGCCGACCAACATATCTGAATACATAAGGTCTCATAGGTGGCCTCTGTCGAACTGGAACTGGATGTGTGATAGCTATGTGCTCCCACACCCATACCTGAAGCAAAGTAACATAGACTGATAAAATCTGACCATTGAGATACACAACTAAATGTAAATCATGATATAACTGGGCAAGAAAACACATGCCCCAAGCAAATCGGGTGCCATGAACAACCATTCTCTCCAAAACTCAACCCCAACCAATTGAGAATCCCTTAGACCTGCGATCAGGACTAAGGAATCTGCCAATGAAACCAGCAAGTACTGTTAGCAAAGTGGCATATGCATCAACCATATCATGCCATGGAATCCACTCTCCTGCAATATGATCATCCTGAAACACTCTACAAAGAGCATTAGTCCCACCCTACTCTCTTGAATCATATATGGCAACATCTCCAACAATCGAAAACTGTAGAATCCACCAAACATCCTTTGGGGTGACTATCATCTCGCTAGTAGGAAGGTGAAAGGTGTTGTGCTCGCTATGCCACCTCTCATCTAAAGTTGTCAACAAACCCTAATTAATCCTAATATGGGGCATATAAAGAAGAGGAGACAAGCCACAACATGTGATGATAGCCCTCTCAGGCTGTTCCAACCTAGGAATCAGATCAAATGTCTAGGGGAAATTCTCTCGAATCTGGAGGTTCCCCAATTGCTCCTATTATCACAACAAGATCAAAGTCAATAAATTCATGTCAATCATCAAATAACATCAAAATACCATATCAAATAAAGTCAGCTCTTGGTGAGAATTCTAATCAAATCTCATGAGGACACATTATTGAACCTCACCTATCATGAGGTCATCATCAATGCATCAAATAAACCTCACCTATCATGAGGTCATCATCAAGACATCAAATCAACCTCGCTTATCATGAGGTATGTCAATTCTAATTATTCCTCACCTATCATGAGGATAATTATCATAAAAAAAAAATTAAACCTCACCTATCATGAGATTGAAAAATCATGTATTTGATTAAACAAATCATTCATATCAAACCAACAATTGATACAATCAGAAATCGAGAACATCAAGAACAAATTGATGAAAATCACAACACTCTAATTTAAATGCACTTAAAAGGACATTAAAAGTGCTAAAACAAAGACATGCACCATTTCAACAGAAAAAAGCACTATTACATCTAAACAAAGCACCATTTTATTTGGTCAACGCACTAATATTTTTCAAAAAAGTGCTAAAACTTGAAACGTGCTAACATAGGGAGTAAAAGCACTACAAAATCCACTCAAAGTGCTAAAAAATTGAAAGTGCTAAAACATATTATGGAAGCGCTATAACAGCTAACCTAAGTGCTAAACTTTGAAAAGTGGTAACCTAACCTATAGAAGCGCTAAAACAAACCTTGGAAGTGCTAAAAGTCTAGAAGCACTAAAACAGACCCTAAAAGTGCTACAACAGGATTGAAAAGCACTACAATGGAAAACAAAAGTGCTAAAACGAGTTTAAATTGAAACATCTGAAAAAATACACAAAAAATGAGAAAATGCATGAAAACCAAGGTAAAATAATGGACATACCGGATGTCCGAATGCGGTTGGCCACTGATGTTGTCGAACACGCTCAAAATGGTGGGTGTGATATGGAATCGACATCTTGCTCCACATAGCACAAGTATCTCTCTAACAAGTTATCAAAAGTCACAATGTACAAATGAAGTTGAAAAAGACCTTTTTAACCTTTTATAGGTTATTTGAAAAGGGATTTTTATGGGATTGGTTTAATTTTTTAAAGGGGAGATTAATTGAAATTCATCCAGGACCACTTTCTACATCAATTATCGGGAGATAAATTATTTTATCATCAAATCTTCATCGAATCTATATCAAATCATCAGAAAATCATAAAAAATTGAAAAATTCTAAAAAATTCAAAAAAATTCAAAAATCATTAATTTATCTCCTTAAGGGCATATATCCATCAATCACCTGAAAACATGTCTGGGCATTCTAAATTTTTTTCGTCGATACTAGCAATAGCAAGCACAAAATTTTCTTTGAAGCAATGCGTAAATACATCACTTCAAAGAGGGGAAAAATGTAGACACCTAAAAATGGTCTGGAGAATCTAATTAATTAAATATGATTTATTTGATTAATTAATCTTAAATTCATCTACTTAGTAAATAAATAGAAATATTTATTTATATTAAGTTCACTATTAGTTCTTCTATTTTATCATATTATTTCCCTCTTAATTAAATAAACAAAATTAAATACTTTGTTTTATTTAATTATTATCATTATTATTTCTTCTATATTTTATCCATCAATTTTATCTTAAAATTAAATACTTTGTGTTATTTAATTATCTTATCATATTTTCCTCTTAATTAAATAAAGATATCCTAAAATATTTTATTTAATTATCATATTCCTTCTATTTTAATTTAATAAACAACTTCTATAGTTTGTTTTATTAAATTATTTATCTCTCCTTTTGCTAATTTGTATAAATTATAAAATATTCAAATAAATGCATAAATCAAATCCCTCTATTCACTCACCAAATAAAATTAGATTTTTCAAATCTAATTAATGCAACTGGCATTAATGGGAAAAGCCTCGAGGACAAACCTACAGGCAATCCTCTCAATCTTCTGCCTCAAATCTTTCCTCTCATCTTGCCTAGTGTTTTCATGGGGAGGAACAATCCTCCATGATCAGCTCCACCTTCTCATCTCATACCATTCAAAATCTCAAGATTTAATCTCAGCCTTTGTTGTGTTACCCCTGTGTAAAACTATTGCCAGAAATCTATATATACAGCCTTCTGAAGCATCAAAATCATCCAAGAATTATCATCTTTTATGAAAACATACTATGCAGGAATTAATACTCAAGCAACCAGGAAATCATAAGCATTAGCATTAGCATTTTAGTATCATCATAGCATCATGGCATTATTAGATTTCATATCATGACAACATCATTAGCTTTTATTGTAGCTTCCATTTAACAGGTTTCATGTCAAGATAGTAGCTCCATATCATCTAGAAATCATTCTTAATCATCACATCATTTCATTTAGCATCCATTCCATTCTCTAGATAGGTATTTTAAATAGTTACGGTGCTTACAAATCTGAGAGCTTCTATAATTTGATAAATCTTTGGAGATAGGAGACAATGAGACGTCTTCAGGTTTTTCTATGTTTTAAATTAGTTTAATTCATATTTAATCTTGATAAAATGTTTCATTAAGAGGTGTATTTAATTGTATTTTGTTTACATTTTTCACAATTACAAATTCAATCTTTGAGGGAATTGGAGGAATTAGCCAAAAAGTTCATCAATTATCAATACTTGTTAGACAATGCACTCCTTCAAGTCATGCCACAATACAAATTTTTTGGGGAAGGTTTTATCGGTGGTTTGTTCCCAAGGGCATACATACAAAGGTGAAAAAGTTTTGAAGAGATCTTCGATGCTTTAATATTGTCTTTGCAATTCAACAATGACATCATTTTGTAGTGTGCACTAAGGAAAAACCATTATTTCATATGCTCTTTAATGGAACTTGAGATCAAGGAAAATTTTTTTGCCTTGGGATTCCTGTGTGTGTTTGTACCACCTCCTCCAAATAATGGGTTACACCTTGACTTGCAACTTCGAGTAAATTCTCTAGTTCGGGGTTTGCTTCATGCTACAAATGCTTTGAGCCAGTCTGCTAGTAGAGTTCAGGTGCATCAAAACATGGTGAATCCAAGGTCAGCTTCCTCTATGCAATTCAGTAGAGCTCCATCTCATACCAGAAGGGTGTTTGAGAGAGGGCTTCAACTGGCAGAGGGTTTAGAATTGAAGGATGAAAATTTAGTTATGGGGGAGTCAACGAAATAGTAAAAATGGTATTTGTGGGTTTTTTGTTCAAAAGTACCAAGTATTTTTTTGTATGTTGTAATGGGTTTAGCTTCATAGTTTAGTCTTTGGGGAATGAATTTAGGGCTAAGATGGATAAATTTTGAATTATCAACTCGCTTTGTCTTTGGGATACAAATTTAGGGTCAAGATGGTTGAATTTTGAACTATCAGCTTGGTTTCTATATGCTATGAAATTGATCAAAATTGTACTCTTTTTGGGCTATAACTGGAGGTTTTCTTACTGGTTCTTTCCTAGGTCTGGGTATGTGCAAGATCATGATGGGCCAAAAAGTGGCAATATGATGGGTATGTGGCTGTTGACTTTTTTTACCCAAAATTGATGAAACGAAAAGGGTTTTTAAAGGAGATTCTCAGCTTTCCACCAATATAAATTATGCTTTACTTTGAATTTAATAAATAATTATTATTCATTTTCTATTCGATTTATGACTAAAGTCTTGATTGATAGGTTGATTGAAAAACATCTATAGCTTTCAAATAGTATCACATTTTTTGAATCCAAAACATGCATCACATTCTATGCTTCACATAATATAGGATTAAAAAAAGAAAAATTGAATTTCATGAAGTTTTGACCAATTTATGGTGGTTAGACATACAATTTTTTATATTTTTTAAAATTGTAATAAAAAATTCATAATTAATTATTTATTTGGAAAAAAATTACAAAAAATATGCATCACATCAGGACATGAGTCCTTTACTTATATCTAAAATCTTATAATTTTTTATATTATTTTATTGTGGTTAGGGTGGTTAGAAAGAGACACCTACTTATTTTTTCCCTAAAATTTAAGTACTCTGCATTGAAATTTCAAAATTTCACCAAATAGATTTAAAAAAAAAATAAACTTAGTAGTTTAAAAACTGCATTCAATTTGCTACAAATGCTATTCTTACATATTTTTGAAATAATATAAGATAGTTTATTCAATTTTTTACATCAAGTTGCCTAACTCTGATTTTTCTAAATTTTTTGCCACTTAAGGGCCTAATTTTTCCATGATGATCCTGCACATACCCTACTAGTGTGCCCTTTAGAACCAATTTTTTGTATATATCTATTTATTTATAATTTAATATTATAGTGGATTGCCATTTTCGTTAAAAAATAAATAAATAAATATAATAATCAAATTTAATTTAATTAAAATTATACTTTTTTGGAAGCTTATAATAAGGACTACATACTTAAAAAAATTTGAATGAAATGAATTCATTTGATCCCCCCAAAAGGTAAATCAAAAGTGGTTTTTTATCAACATTTTGATAGGTGTAAAGGATACTCTGTTATAGGTATGGTTTAAAACTAGCATGGTTCTATCCAAGGGGGCTTGGTCTAAGGTGGTTTGATCAAACCCTCTTCAATTGGAATCCTTTAAATGGAACTTTTCTAGGCTTACATCATTATATTTTCTAAAAATATGTGATTTTAGCAAAAATCAAGATCTCCCAGAAAGTGTAAACCACTTTTGTGGAAGCACACTAAGACCTATGTAGTTGACTATGTTGTGTAAATATGCAGACACAGTTGGGTTGAGTTGTTTGTACATTTGTTGGCTATCATGGTTTCATGGATGTTTCTTTTGTTTTAGATACTTTGCCATGTCATGATGGTTTATGCAGGTGCATAAAAGGTGGTGTTGGATTGGTTCTTGATTCAGGTTGGGGCAGTGTATCTTCTTGGTATGAGGATCATGGTTTTACTTTGCTTTCTTATTAAGGAGCTTATGTTGCATTTGAGTTCTTTGATTGTGTGAGGGAACTCTTGGTTTATCTTCATTAGGAGATTGTTATCATGATGTCATGATAGCTTGTTACATTAATTGGTTATACACTTTTAGTGGGAGCTTTTGATAATGATGGATTGGTGGTGATGGATATGTTTATGATGGTTTGTTGGAAGTGGTATGTTTCTTCTTGGCTTGGAGATCTTGGTTTCACTTGTATGTGTTGTGTGGTCTTACAACACACCCTAAGAATGTAAGACTTGGGGACCCAAATAAAAAAATTAACTCTTATGGCAGGAGCTAGCTAGTTGAAAAGATCACCAGAGGTGAAGAGCAAAGAGAAATCTTTAATAAAAAGAGTACTTCTTAATGTAGTGTTTCGAGTACTAGATATCGAGAACTAGGAATTTTTGAAAAAGGAAACAGGTTATGCAAATGTGAGAAAAAGGTTTCAGTCTGGTAGTTGAGGTCTAGTAAGAGGGAAGTTATGGTAAAATTGAAGTTTGGGGAAAATTCATTGGTAAAGTTGAATACTGGGTATTGGGTATCGGGTAGTGATGTAAAGTGAAGTTTTAAAATCTTAAGGTTATCCAATGGCTCTGATAGTCCAGTAACTGGGTATATGAAAGATAATCATGCAAGGATTTGTAATATGCTAGAAATAATTTTATTTATGAGAAATTTATGTGATAATAATTGAATGATTGTTTTGTTTACATGAGATGTTTATAAATGTTTTTTTTAAAAGGGATTTAATGAGTGGAATTTGTGATTGTAGGAGATGCAAATGGAGATGCAGAGTTTGGGTATGGACAGTTAGGAAAATAAAATATGTAGACATATTTGATAGTGTTTCTAGGTTCAACAATACACTTTAAAATCTCATGTTGGAATAGAGTTCGTTGTGAAGATACACCAGATACCGAGAAACTAAGACTCTGGAGTTTAAGCATGCGACAAAGAAGTGTATCCATTCCAGGGGTTGTTCATTCCTGGAATGTTCAAATCGAGGATGAACCTGAATGTAGGAATGTAAATTCCAACTAATCATTTTGAATATATGGGAAGTTCCTAAAAAAATTTTGAGTAGATTTGTTTGGTTCCAACAAGGAACCCTAAAAATAAAAAGATAGAGCCTGAAGTGCTTCAATGTGCGATTGGAGTTGAACCTCAATAATTTTGATTGCAATTCTCTTACTAGTCACTACATTCCACATGCCTTGATGTGATTCATCCCTTGGATTTCCTCTCATGTATTTGTCTTATCCTATTTGTGTCTTACTTCTATAAAAGGCCAAGGGATACTTCCTTTTAAGTTAAGTTTAGAATTTGTGGATGTCAGAAGAGCCAAAAATTCTCTAAGTTTTATTCTTTTTTCCTATTTTTTGAATCATTCAAGTCTAAAAAATTGTATGCACATAGAGATTAATCAATATCATAGCCAAATTGATAGCTACCTATCTCATGAATCTTTGGAGCCAGTTTTGTTACTTCAACTGAATAAGACTATGTGCTATGCCATTTAAGGATGCATACAAAACCTACTCGGTGTCTAAACTAAAACCCCTCTCTTTAAAATCTTGCACCATTTTATATGTAGCTATGAAGCAATTGGTGAAGTATAAAGCGGTTTGTTTTGATTTTTTAATTCTTTCGGGCATGTGTGGAGAATAACCAGGAGAAATTTTAATTTTCAATATTTTTTATGCTTTATATTAGAATAGATATTTAAATTCTAGAAAATATTTCAAAAAATAGATGAATGAATGGAAATTTATTGAAAATCTTTCATTTTTGTATGAAATTTTTAAATGCATAAAGTTAAATTTACTTAAGTGATAGCAAAAATTTTGATGTTCATGAAATATTATTTCAAATCTTTTGATTTCATGACATTATTTTATAATCTTACTAAAATTCCAGTGTCTAACACATATGATTTCAAACAAACATATTCCCTTTGAGATTAATAGCAATATCACATCATACCCTGAAGTGAACCTAGTACTGTGAAGACCTGACTATTAGAGACTTTGGATTGAGCTAAGCCAACATTTATCCTATCAGACGGATCCCCTAGGTTGCCTTTGGTCAAGTCTTTCAAGAAGGATAGGCTCTTTGTGGTTTGTCTATGAATAATTTATTCACCATGTTGTTGCAAGTAACATCATCATCAATAGGAATTGGTGCTAGAAGGAGGGAATATATTGAAATTTTTATTAGTCCTAAGTTTAAGGAGAAAGCTTGTAAGGAAAAAATTTGGTGCAAGCTGGTATTTCAATATGTAAGTTGAGAAAAATTGGAAAAATTTTAACCAGAGATTATATCCTTTGAGTTTATTCACCTTTGGTAGAGTCACCGAGTGTAGAATTCATGATACAATTGATCACGGTGAACTTGATTGTGAAATTTTCTTAACTAGGGTAAGTTTGGCTATATGTAAAGTGATTTTTTTAATAGAAGTTCTACTACTAGAAGAAAGGAACTGTTAATGAGAACCACGTTCAACCCTAGTGGAATTGGAAATATTAAAAAATTATCTAGTACATCAAAACTATTTGACAACTACAATTATTATAAAGAAAATCCTAACATTTTGCAGGAAAATAGGTGATAATGCTAAGATTCAGAGACATTGCATCAGAAATGAGGAAATAGTATTGATGAGTCATCATTCTCCCTATACGTGGAAAACACAAATTAAGAGGAGTGGGAAAATTGAGCGGGAGATGTGTGTATTTTGCTCCAAGTTGAAAATTTACAAGTTAAAAAAGGAAATTTTTCTGATTTTATGCAAGATATAGAGTATCAAACTTTTAATTTTTCTCTCTTTGATAACAATATAAATTGTGATATATCTTTCTCTCACAAAGTGCAAAGTGAAGACAAGACAAAGACACAATTTTTTTTTTGAAGGAGAAGAAAGCTGAGAAATGGACACAACCATTCATGGAAACAAACAAAGTAAAGAGACAAACCATGAACTAGGGCTAAAAGAAGGTAGAGTATGGTCACATCAGATGAAGTGTGTGCAATCAACCTTTAATGAGGTCATTTTCATACATACTTTAGAATTTATAATTATTAAATGCATAAAATTTAGAAGAATTCATTATTACAGTAGAATTTTTGAAATTTCTTTGAATGAATTTAAGGATAAACCTGCTGTAATTCATACCAAAATAATAATAGAAATAGTCATTGAAATCAAAATAAGTTGTTTTGTTAGGGTTAATCATTTATTAAATTAGAAGTTTGGTTAGTTAGGGTTAGTTTTGATGGTTTTTTTTTTGTTATCACTTTTCTTTCTTTCCTTTTTTTTTCTTTTCCTTTTTCGTTTGGCCTCTGCATTAGCAAATTTTTCTTATCTTACACATGAGAGTTAATTCAAACATTTATAAAATTTTGTTGTGAAATGTAAAATGATAAAACCATGCACATTAAATGCACACTTTAAGAGGTACTACAAAGCTATAGATATGTGTATATCATGTATATACATGGAGTATCAAAATTCTTGCTTCAAAAGGTCAAAAAATAAAAAAGAGTGAGTTGAGTTGCAGATAGGAGTAGCCATTCAGCCGATATGGGATGCCTCATCTATCAGGGCCAAATACCCTATGTAGGCAAGTTCCTGGTGAACTTCAAAGTCATGAATATAGGTCAATGAGGAAAGAGACCCAGTGGAACCCACTTCCCCATGTTCTAGGAATCAAGAATATCATCCATAGAAGGGATTTCGATGGTCGGGTGTGCAACAAACAAAATAGTATCTAGATTCTCCAAATATTCAGGCCTTACTATCAGATTGGAAATTGAGCAAACATCTTCAATGGGAAGCCCAATATCCAGGAGTGATGCTACAAGTAGAAACTGCAGTAGAAATGGAGTAGCATTTTGGATTCTACATATTTTTCCCAAGGACTAGCACAAATTTAGTGCAGTGAAATTAGGTCGAATGAAAACCTTTTCAAACCTTTGCTGATTGTGATACTTCCCTGAAAATGTTTTTGGCCGGTGAAGGCGGGGGCAAAACAAGTGGGGTGTCCATAACCTAGAAACAAGCAAGAATGTGTGAGAAATAAATGCAAAATAACAAAGCTAAGAAAAAGTGTGAAGAATTCGAGAAGAAGTGTGGAATTTATAGAAATTCATGAGGAAGTTATGGTACATAGTTTCCTCGAGTGAAGTCTTGGAAATTGTAATCAAGGTGGCAACCAGATAATTATCTTCAAAGTGGAATTTTAAATCAAATTAATTCTTTACACATAGTTGGTGATAAATTGCTTCAAATTTGAGCAATATGAAGATTGTGAATCAAAAAAGTTGAAAATTTTGAAGTTAATAATGGTAATTTCATATTTTTTTCTTAAGCTATATTAATTATGGAGGTGCTTATGTGTGCGGAGTAGAAAGAAAAATGGAGCTGAAAGTAAGGAAACATGTCATCACGCAGGTAATTTGAAAGAATTAATATGTGTGCAAGAGTTTTAATGTCATCATGGCATTTCTAATTCATTAATGTGGTGCAACACTATCAAATCAAAAGTGCTAGTAGAGTATTTACAGGTTACATACATAAAATTTTATGGAAGGGTTAAATTGTTCATTGCTAAATTTTAATTTATGAATATTTTCTAACACATAGCAAGTTGCAATTATCTAGGATTTGGCATAAAAGTGGTAAAATTTGCTTGAGAAATATGCACCAATAGGAATTATTAAATGAGTTTTTTTAGAAGTAGTACTTAAGATTAATTAGAGGATTTACATTGGAATAGAAAAACCAAAGGTAACCTTCACTACCATTGTAATTCCCAACCTAATAGCAATCTTCATTGCTTGCCAGAGTTGAAAATGAGCTATCATTTGAAATATCAAAGAGTTGAAAATGATCCTATCATTGAATATCAAAAGGAAGTTGAAAATGAGCTATCATTGAGAATATCAAAGAATGAGCTATCATTGCAATAATCTAAAATAAAAAAGAAAAGGAAATCAACTCTTTAGGCTATCCAAATATCTCTCTTTGGGGAGCTATGGAAACACAGTTGGAAATGAGGCTATGTTTGGGGAGATTACAAAGATAACCTTGTTAGAGTTATGGGCCGATTGACTAGCAACAAGGCTCTATCCTTGAGTTGGCTTTGGAGGATTACCAAATTATGTAGTTCAATGTTAATGAACTAATTATTTTCACTGAATTTCAAAGACTAGAATTAATCAGAGCACACATAGATGTTTCTAGGGGGAGGTTTACTTTTTTATGCCAGAATCTAGGTAAAGTTAAAAGTTATTATTTTAAAATATGCATAAATTATAATTTACAACTAGTGATTTAATCCCATGTTTTGGTTTAAATTTGTTTTTATTGGTTGCAAGTTGTTGTGTGGTCTCACAAGACACCCCAAGGCTGTAAAACTTGGGGACCCAAATAAAAAAATTAACTCTTATGGTAGGAACTAGCTAGTTGAAAAGATCACTGAAAGTGAAGAGCAAAGAGAAATCTTTAATAAAAGAGTACATAATGTAGTGTTTTGGGTACTGGATATGAGGAACTAGGAATGTTAGAAAAAGGAAAAAGGTAATACAAATGTGAGAAGAATGTTCTGATTTGATAGTTGAGGTCCGGTAAGATGGAAGTTCTAGTAAAATTGAAGTCTGGGGAAAATTCATAGGTAAAGTTGAATACTGCGTACAAGGAACTAGGTAGCGATGTAAAGTAAATTTTTAAAATATTAAGGTTATCCAATGGGTCCAATAGTCTAGTAACCTGATATATGAAAGATAATCATGCAAGGATTTGTAATATGCTAGAAAGCATGTTATTTATGAGAAATTTATGTGATAACAATTGAATGATGGTTTTATTTACATGAGATGTTTATAAATGTTTTTTTAAAAGGGATTTAATGAGTGGAATTTGTGATTGTAGGAGATGCAGATGGAGACATAAAGTTCAAGTATGGACAGTCAGGAAAATGAAATTTGTAGATAGATTTGATGGTGTTGCTAGGTTCAACAATACACTTTAAAAGCTCATGTTGGAATAGAGTTCATTGTGAAGATACACTGGATACCAGGAAACTGAGACTCTGAAGTTTAAGCATGCGGCAAAGAAGTGTATACATTCTAGGGGTTGCTCATTCTTGGAATGTTCAAATTGAGGATGAACCTGAATGTAGGAATGGAAATTCCACCTAATCATTTTGAATATATGGGAATTTCCTACATTTTGTTTGAGTGGATTTGTTTGGTTTCAACAAGGAACCTTGAAAATAAAAAGATAAAGATCAAAGTGCTTCAATGTGTGATTGGGGTTGACCTTCATTGACTTTGATTGCAATTCTCTTACCAGTCACTACATTCCATGTGCCTTGATGTGATTCATCTCTTGTATTTCCTCTCATGTATTTGTATTATCCTATCTATTTCTTACTTCTATAAAAGGTTAGTAGATACTTCATTTTAAGTTAAGTTTAGAATTTATGGATGTTAGAAGAGCCAAGACTTCTCTAAGTTTCATTCTTTTTTCCTATTTTATGAATCATTCTAGTTTAAAAACTTGTATGCACATAGACATTAATCAATATTAGAGCCAATTTGATAGTTACCTATCTCATGAATCTTTGTAGTTGGTTTTGTTAGTTCAACTGAACAAGACTATGTGTTGTGTCATTTAAGGGTGCATACATAACCTACTCGATGTCCAAATTAAAACCCCTCTCTTTAAAAGCTTGCACCATTTTATATGTATTTGTGAAGCAATATGGTAAAGTATAAAGTAGTTTGCTTTGATTTGGTTAATTCTTTGGGGCATGCATGGAGAATAACTAGGAGAAATTTTAATTTTTAGTATTTTTTATGCTTTATTTTAGAATAGATGTTTAAATTCTAGAAAATGTTTCAAAAAATAGATGAATGAATGGAAATTTATTGAAAATATTTCATTTTTCTATGAAATTATTGAATGATTAAAGCCAAATCTACTTAAGTGGTAGAAAAATTGTTGATGTTCATGAAATATTATTTCAAATATTTTGATTTCATGATGTTATTTTATGATCTTACTAAAAGTTTAGTGTCCAATACATGATTTCAAACAAACATATTCCCTTTGAGATTAACAATAATATCACATCATACCCTGAAGTGAAGCTAGTACTATAAATACCTAACTATCGGAGAATTGGGATTGAAATAAGCCAACCTTTATCCTATCATATGGATCCCCTAGGTTGCCTTTAGTTAAGTCTTTCAAGAAGAATAGGCTCTTCACGGTTTGTTTGTGAAGAAATTATTTGCTCTGTTGTTGCGAGTAACATCATCATCAATAGTATGTTACTGATATTTTAGTTGAGTTTGTACAAAATGGATGATCTTCATGAAGAGGATGGTTGTCATGATTCCATGTGTAGCTCGGTTTCATGGTTCAATGGGAGTTGTTGGCAGTGGCATGGATGCATCATTGGTATGGTTATCTTCATGTGACTGGGGATATGTTTTCTTGGTTTAGAGTGTTTTCTATTATTTCATGGTTCACTATTAATGTGCACTTAGAGTTTGGCATGGTACTTGTTCTCTTGAGACTAGGATATATATATATATATGTTATGGTGCATGTGATCTCCTAGAAGGAGATGGTTAGATCATGGATGACATGTTTATGTTCCCAATTCATGATTGGAGCTTTGACATTGATAGAGTGTGGTTCTCTTTGTATTAAGTGCATTGATCATTTTCTTGATTACTTCATCATGGTGCTATGTTGCATTTGGAGTTTTTCATGGATTTATTGGTTAGAAGTACTCACAGATACTTGGAGACATAGGTGGTGGTTGTAGTTCTCTTGTGATTAGAGACATTTTCTTGAGATAGTTACTCTTTGGAGGTTTCAGTAGGAAGACTAAGGAGCTTTCACCTAGATATGGATGTGAGTTCATTATAGATGGATAGAGGATATTGTTCTTGGAGTGAGTCATGATGGTTTGGTTGTCCTAGAGGAGCATTCTCATTCCCTACTCTTCATCTACTCGACAATTTGTTATTTGAGAGGTATTTTCCATTATATCTTTCAGATGTGTTATGTTTCATGCTTTGACTTCTGATGGGATTGAATTGGTTCATGGTGGTTGATTATGGATACTCACTTGAGGATGATTTAGCATGAGTTAACATGCTTTATCTTTCATAGATATGGATCTTGAGGGAGTATGGATAGTTAGTTCTAGAGGATTCATTTTGGCAGGGATGTTATGTGGATTTATCTCCTTGTCAATTTGAGTTTATGATATCATTCTTGATGAGGATTGTTAGGATATGGTTTATGGGCTGATTTCTAGTTTTGGGGATTGAGTTTGATCTTCTTGACTAGAGAGGCTTACATCCATGTTGGCATTGTTACATTGATTCATATGTTGTACTTGGTCTATGAGATTGAGTGTTATGGATGAGGCTTTTCATTTGGGGTTGTTAGGAGATCATACTTGACATAGTAGTACACTTTTGAGGGGTTGGTAGGAGGACATTATGGTTTATAGGTTTCTCTCTTCATTGTTTCTTCCTTGGATATTCATGTTCATATTATTTGGGAAGGATGGTGGCAACATGTTGTGAGAGATTATGCAGCTCTTTGGGTTGCATGTGTGGATCATTGTTATTGTTCTTGGTACTTCATGCTTTGATTTAATTATCACACCTTGATGTATAGTGTTGATTAGTAGACTTGATATTCTTTGACATTACCTATGCAGTGGGAGTTCTTGGATATGTTCTTCATTAACAAGTTTTATATAGGGAGCTTGTAGTTACAGTTTACAAGTTGCATATGTTCTTGCCATGAGTTTGTTGATGTATTGATACCTTGGAGGCATGGATGGTTGGATGTATTAGCATGTGTTGTGGACTCTATTTCTGATCATGTGGGTTTTCATTGACAATAACTTGTTTAGCCTTTGTTATCACTTGGATTTGATGCTGCATCATCTTCACATTGGCATCACTCTCAGCGTAAATAAGTAAATTCTTTCCAAATAAACAAATAGTAATCAAGAAAGGAGGAGTTTTAGGTTTTCCTTGAAATAAAATCATCAGAGTATCTACCTAAGCTTCTTGATTTTTATTCTTCTCCTTCCCCTTATCTTTAATTTGCACTTGACTTTGATCTTTGAATGATTGTTGATTTTGAGTCTTTCCCACAACTTCTCTGATCACTAGTTCATTTTCAGGAGTACTGAAAATAACCTTATTTGTAGTGGTATCTTGTGAAGACTTAGAAGGTGAAGTACCATTCATAGATCTAAAAAAAGAATTCCTAATTGTAGGTACTCTCAATAATTCAAAAGAAAAAAGGCCAACTTTTACCTTTTCAAGCTCTTTAGCAACATATTCTCCCATTTGTTCCATACCACTTTAGATTAGCTACTTCCACCTTGATCTACCTATTTTCCTATGGTGAAATCAGATCATCCTCATTTGGTGAGATAGTGTGTTGGCACCTTTGGATAGGAAGGATTATTGCTCACATTAGGATCCAGAGGTATATTAAGATTATTTAGTGGGATGGAGGTAGTGAAAGGGCCTCTAGCCTATCAGTTTCAAAAATTATATGGTGTGAAACGCTGATGGAACATCTAGACCTCCTCCTCCTTTTACTCATTTTCATCCCTAGGACCATTATCAATAATGTATCTATTCTTAAATAGCTAGGATAATGTTTCTTCATTACAAATATTCTTTGTTTTGGTACTATCTTCAGTAAACTCATCTTTAGGCTGATTTTCTTAAGAAATGGTGCCTCAAATGCATTGGTGTTTGGGCCTCTACATTGTCAAATAGATAGTTGAATATTACCAGGACAAAGCTACTAGTTTGATAAAAATCCCATTGGAGGGAAATGGTTTGCTACTTAAGTCGTGAGGTTCTAAAATTTAATAACCTCCCAAATTAGCAAATTTGTGGTTCTCTTCATTGTCAACATGTCATAGGATTTGAGAAATTCATAACCTCTGATAGAAGTTCCAAATTTTGGTTTTCAATTAAGATATAGATCTCTTTGTTGTCGGCATGTCATGGGTTTTGCAAAATTCACAACTCTGACTTGAGGTTTGGAAGTTTGGATTTTGAGCGATAGAGCAATCCCTTTGTTGTATGTGAGAGATGGTTGCATTGGCATGAGGTTTCTGAATATCTCTTAGACATTCTGATGAAAGAGTGTCGACAAGATATGGCATGACTTGCAAGACTTCAAAAGATGTCTCCTCAACATTTTGGTAGAAGGATACAAGGACCTTGTCGAAGTGAATTAACATTATCACTGGGACATTGGATCATGTCTCTTTAACATGCAGGTTGAGTCTAGTGGAACCTTGTCATTATGACCTTGTACAATCACCTAGACATTGTGAGATGTCTCTTAGACATGCCAGTTGAAGACTTGTTTGTTCTTGTTGATGAGACTTTGGGAGGTCACCATGAGTTGGTGAAAAGTCTCTTCGACATGTAGGTGGATGTTAGGGACTCAGTGTTGGCATGACTTTAGGGTGTCACTGAGACTTTGGTGAAAGTCTCTTCAACATGCATATCTCTTTGATGGACCAATGATATGGTGAGATACAAGACCTCGTTGATGTGACATCAGGCGCTCGATTAGAGATGGTCAAGTGTCTCTTCGACACTCCAATGACTGAATGGTTGGAAAACTAGATGCTTTTTGATGTGACGATGTGAATCAGTGTGAGATTGTCTAATGTCTCTTTGACACTCAATAATTGAATTATTGGTGAGTTTGATGGATTAGTGACTTGCATGGCAAGAAATACTTGTTGGTGGGAGATGACATTGTCGATAGGACTTTGAAGGTGGTCTCCTGAAAATGATGGTGGTTAACTCACTCACCTATATAGAATGTCTCAGTGGGATATGATTGATGATTAGCTAGAAAGCAGTGATTGGATGCATGTCTATGATGGTTAAGCTACTTGTGGTTGTTCGTCTATTATGGTTAGGGTTTCCTAGAATGATTAAGGGTAGAATGAGAATGTTGTTGCGTAGGATGTGAAGAATGTGAACCTGAGAAGCCGAAGGGTTGGGCTGGCTAAGAGGCTAGCTAAGAGAGAGTGGACTGGTTAGAGGAGATGGATCTGCATTGTATGCTATGCAAAGATTTTGAATAGTTAGGGTTGATGTCTGTATTCTCTGGATGGACAAGATGTGTAAACTCTTGTAAAGGTTGTAAGCTTGAATTGTATTTTAACTCTTTTGTTGCTGAATAATACAATGGCTAGATCTTTTGGAGTGTGGGGTTTTTTTACCCATAAGGTTTTTCCCCATGCAAATTTGTGTGTCCATTTAAGTTTGTCTTTCATGTTGGTTGATTCTACAAAATTGAATTTGTGCACAGTCTTGAATCTGGTTAATTCTGCATGTGATTTTCTCAGAAGGGTTAATGTGGTAAATAAATTGTGTCTGTTTCCACTTTATGGCATAGTAGTTGTGTCTTTGAGGTAGTTTGAAGGAATTAAAATCACCGAAGGCACCGTTGTTCTTAGATGTTTCTATCCGAGATGACCTAATTTCCCTTTCAAGTGGTATTAGAGCCTTTTCTCAGGATTTTCTTGTGCTTGCATGTGTAGGTTTCTGTCTTGCATGTGCCTTCATGTTGATGCATGTAAGATTTCCTAGTGTTTCAATTCTGTGGATTCCTTTTGTAAATATTTCTTAGCATGGAAAGCTTGACGAGATCTAAAGGAGTCACTTGATGATTGATCCTTTGGTGAGTAAAAGTCCTTGCCCTTTTGAGACAACACATAGTGTGAAAGACATTGAATATGGAGAAACTAGAGTTTATCATATTGTAATGATGTGGTTTGAGGCTCCTGGTTGGCAACGAATGATCTTGATGCAAGGGGTGTGAGTTTATGCTTATAGTTGTGTTGCAGTAGAGTGTGGTTCATACTGGGTTTCTATGTGAGAGGCTCCTTGATGGTATGGATATGCTTGAGTTTTTATTTAGCCATGGAGTATTGTGCTTGTGCTAGGTGCTTTGACCTGGTATTGAAGCCATTGTTCTTTGTTACCCTAATTGCATGCATGCTATAAAGTTGATCTCTGGGTGGTCTAAAAACTTTTGAATATCCTTGCTCTCTTGTATGCATGTGCATGATGGTGGTTTTCGAATTGTTTTGGAATAGGCCTAGAGTTCCTATACTACTTGTTCCTTTTAAGGATACCTTGTACTTGCATGGCTTAGATTCATGTTCTTTGGTTCTAAAGGTTTTATAGATTTTCCTAACAATTCTATGGTGATGCATATTCATGTTATTTCATTGTTCTCGTTAACCATGATTGTTGTGTGAAGACTCTTGAGTTGTCTAGATTTGTAGTGGATATGGATGTGCATGGGTGTGTTATAGACATGGTGATTTGACAGGTTTTACATGGTCAAGAAAAATTATGGTTTTGTGGAGCTGCTTAAGGATTCACTTGACTATGGTGTTCATTGTGGACATGATTGGAAAATCAGATTTGAACTTGATTTGGTGTTTGAGTCAAGTTGTCTACATTGTTATTCTCCTTGAGACCTCAATTTTGTAGTTTCTAGTGCGATGATGGATTTTCATGCTTAATTGATTGAATCTATGGGTTGAGTAATGTTGTGGGTTGTCTTTACCTACATGTTTGTTGTGGGACAACTCAGAAGTGGACTATCAATATCCATGAGGTTTGATTTTGTGTTGGTACAAATCTATTAGCTGGCCTTGTCATTGGTCACTTCTACATTGGCTTGGTTGCTTCTAGATGTGAGGAAGGATGGAATTGAGTACCTGAATAGTCAACTATGGGGACCTGTAGTGTGTGTATCATGATTTCATGAAGAGCTTGATACACATTTTAGTGTAAGCTTTTGACAGTGATGGTGTTGTCTTCTTGGTTTGGAGATATTAGTGTTTCTTAGCATTATTGTCAGATGGACATGTTGTTGATTGGACCTAGAGGTTTTTTAGATCAACGGATGTTTGGTCATGATGCTTGGAAAGATCAGGTGTCATAGTTCAATGGGAGCTCTAGCAGTGACTGTGGATTCACCACTTGGTGGTGAATGATCTTCTTTAGTGTTGCAGATGTTACTAGGAGGAATCCTCAAATAGTGTCCTCAAATAGAAGAGTTATTTCATATTTGCTTGGACACTATTTGAGGATGTGCAACATCTTGGAACCATCAAGGATGTTGGAGTCTTTGGATGAGGTGTTGGTGGTGCTTGATAGGTGATGTTGCTTTAGAGTTTTGGCATGATGCATTGCTCTTGAAACCATGGTATGTTCACTTACAACATGGTATCTCCTAAGGGGGATGGTAAGATCATGATGTCATGATAAGTTCTTGGTTTAAATGTTTGGAGCTTTGATAGTAGTCTTAGGATTCTCTATGTTTTGGGTGCATTGGTCATCTGCTTGAGAACTTCATGATAGTGTAGTAATGCTAATTGGAGTTCAACATGGGATGATCATTTGTAGGTGCTCATAGATACATGGAGAACAAGGTGAGGTTGGAATTCTCTTGAGATGAGAAAGGTTTTGTTGATGGTTACTCCTAATGAATATTTCAATAGAAGGTCTAAGGAGTCTACACCTCGGTTGGATGTGAGTTCAATAGAGACAAATGAGGAGATTGCTCTTGGATGAGTCATGGTGGCTTGTATATCCTGGAGAAGCATTCCCATTCCCTACTCTTGGTCTTCTTGGGAGTGATGTCTATCTGAGAGGTATTTTCCCAATATATCTTTCAGATGTGTTTTATGGTTTCTTTCATTATATGGATTCATAGTGGAAGGTGGACAACACGTTTGTCTCCTTGTGAATTTGAGTTGATAAGAACAATTAGGAGATGCTTTATGGGTGTGTTTTCCTGAGATGGAAAATGAAGTAGTTTGGTCTTCTTTGAGAGGCTTACATCTATATGTTGTGTTTGATCTCTTGAGGTTGAATAGGTTTGGATGTTGTTATAGCTTTTCTCTTGGAGTTGTGAAGGAGATCTTACTTGACATAGATGGCCTTTAGAGGTGTATGTAGGAGGATGGTACATGTTTATGATTTGTAGTTTTTTCTCTTTAGTGTAGTTCTTCTTCCTATATGTTTGAACTCATATGAACTTAGATGTGAGATTTATAGGTGGAGCCATGATGATCATTATTTTGTGGTCATGTGTTATCACTTGGGTGATGACATGGAGGTTCTTGTGTCTCTTTCTTTTGTTAGATATGGAGAACATGGGAGAGCTATGGAAAACCATTGAGAGAGATGTTTTTTGTAGCAATTGGTTGCATGTTTTTTAGATCTTTGTGGATATTTCCTTGGTACTACATGGTTACACTTTCTATGTGTTATCATTGGTAGACTTGTTATGCCTTTGATCTTTCAGAATTGGCATTACCCATGCAGTGGGAGTTTCTAGTTGTGCTTTGTCTTCTTCGACTAGTTGGCACATGGAGCTTTCTTCTGCAGTTGATGGGTTGGCTATGAAGATGAAATGAGTTTACTAATGAGGATAGCTTAAAGGTATGTGAGATTGGATGGATAACATGTCCTATGGGTGCTATTTTTAGTCATGTTGGTTGATCAGTTGGATGGGAGAAATTATTTTTTTGGTTGTTGTTCTAGCTGGTGTTCTATCTTGTTTCTGGAGGGTGACTTCATGGTTGTGTTCATGTTGAGTGATTTGAAGTTGACATTACTTTCATATGGCTTGTTTAGTGGAATGGAGTGGTGGAAATTTGTTGAAACCCTTGTTGTCAGTTGGTTTTGATGGTGGTGTCTTGGATTAGAATTATGCATATGTACACCATGGCGTGTTCCTTTTCTTTGGAGGGTCATTGGAATTGTAGCCCAGGATGGTAGAAATCATAGATGTTCTTTTAGGTATCATGGATGATACAGAGGATTCATGCATTGATTGGTAGGCAATGCATTCTTTGACAAGTGGGAGAATGTTGAGAAATGGTGCCTCAAACGTACTAGTGTTTGGGCCTCTACATTTTCAAACAGATAGTTGAATATCACCAGGACAAAGTTACTAGTCTGATTGAAATCCTATTGGAGGGAAATGGTTTGCTACCTAAGTCGTGGGGTTCTGAAATTTCATAACCTACTGACTTAGTGACTTTGTGGTTCTCTTCATTGTCGGCATGTCACGAGATTTGAGAAATTCATAACATCTAATAGAAGTTGTGAAGTTTAGTTTTTGAGTGACATAGTGATATCTTTATTGTCAGCATGTTGTGGGTTTTGTGAACTTCACAACCTCTGACTTGAGGTTTGGAAGTTTAGTTTTTGAGTGACAAAATGATCCCTTTGTTGTCAGTGAGAGATGGTTGCATCAGTGTGAGGTTTCTAAATGTCTCTTAGACATTTTGTTGAAAGAGTGTTAGCAAGACATTGCGTGATCAATAGGACTTTGAAAGATGTCTCCTCGACATTTTGATAGAAGGATACAAGGACCTTGTCAGAGTGACTTAACACTATCACTAGGACGTTGGGTCATGTCTCTTCAACATGCAAGTTAATTTTGGTGGAACCTTGTTGTTGTGACATTGTGCGATTGCTGAGACATTGTGAGATGTCTCTTAGACTTGTTGGTTGAAGACTTGTTTGTTCCTATTGATGATACTTCGAGAGGTCCCCGTGAGTTGTTGAAAAGTCTCTTCGACATGCAGGTGGATGTTAGGGACTCAATGTCAGTGTGACTTCAACGTATTGCCTGGACTTTGGTGATAGTCTCTTCAACATGCATGTCTCTTCAACAGACCAATGGTACTGTGAGCTGCAAGACCTTGTCGATGTGACATCGGGTGCTCAAGGAGAGATGGTCAAGTGTCTCTTTGACATTTTGATGACTAAATGGTTGGTGAGCTAGATGCTTGTTGATGTGACAATGCAAGTTCGGTGTGAGATTTTTTGATGTCTCTTCGACACCTGGTAATTGAAGTCTTGGCGAGTCTGATGGAGCAATGATTTGCATGGCAATAAAGACTTGTCGGTGGGAGATGACATCATCGATAGGACTCCAAAGGTGGTCTCCCCAAAATGATGGTGGCTAACTTAGTAACCTATATAGAATTTCTCAGTGGGACATGATCGATGGTTAGCTAGAAAGTGGTGATTGGCTGCATGTTTGTGATGGTTAAGCTGGTCATGGTTGTTCATCTATTGTGGTTAGGGTTTCTTGAAATGATTAAGGGAAAAATTAGAATTTTTTTATGTAGGATGCAAAGAATGTGAACCTAGGAATCCAAATGGATGGGTTGGATGAGAGTTTGGTTGGGAGAGAGTGAACTAGTTAGAGGAGATGGATCTACACTGTATGTTGTGTGAAGATTCTAAATAGTTATGGTTGTTCTCAATATTCTTCAGATGGATAGGATGTGTAATTTCCTATAAAGTTTGTAAGCCTGAATTGTATTGTAACTCTTTTGTTGTTGAATAATACAATGGCTAGATCTTTTAGAGTGTGGGTTTTTTTTTACTACTAAGGTTTTTCCCCACATAAATATGTGTTTCCATTTATTTTTTTCTTTCATGTTGGTTGATTCTGCAAATTTGAATCTATGCATAGTGTTGAATCTAGTTAATTCTACACGTGTTTTTCTCAAAAGGGTCAATGTGGGAAATCAATTGTGCCTATTTCCACTTCATGGCATAGTAGTTGTGTCTTTGAGGCAATTTGAAGGAATTAAAATCACTGAAGGCACTATTGTTCTTAGATGTTTCTATTTGAGATGACCCGATTTCCCTTTCAAATTTTCTTCATCTTTAGCTAAAGGTGCCTAGTTCAACACCAATACTAAATCATATGACTCTGAAGGCACAATATCATTTCCACCTAATCCATCACTTTCAATAACATGTTGTACCTTCATTTGAAATATTGCAGTAGTAGCCTAGAACTCTAGACAATCTAGTTTAGAATGCTTATTTTTTTGATGAAACCTACACCATCTAGACAATGTAGCCTCAACAAGATATACCCCACTTGATGACTTCTATGAATTTCTAGGTGGATCCAATGGTGTGGGGACTCCTCCATTATCATTCCTTTTATTCCAGAACCTTGTCCTCTTTCAAAATTTTGTCCAAAACTTTTCCAAAGATCATGGTTAGCTCAATTATAATTAGCTTGAATGCTCCTTTTTGAAGCTTAGAATTAATTATTCTGATTCCTCAGGTAAGTGACCTATGTTGTCATCTTCTCCACTTGTTCAACTAGGTCATCCATTCTCTCTCTTTTTGGATTGTCCTATATTGGGATATAATTCTATAAATAAATAGGGTGTATTCCAAAGGAATTTTGTTGATAAGAAGGCACTTCAAAATTTTGCAGGTATAACAAGAATTTTGTAGATAGTTAGGTATTGGTTGAGCTTGACTCAATGGTGAACCTAGATGTGGGATTAATGGAAACTGATGAATTTGATTCATCAAGGGTGTTTGATTGGCCAAAGCTTGATCCAACCCTTGAATTTTCCCAAGATTAGTAGTAGATCCCAATGAAGGTAGAGGTCTAGTTAAATGTTGTCCTAAGTCAATAATAGCCTTGACTACCTCAACATGTGCATCCATAAGGGTCCTTAGAGGTTGACGTATTCTTTTGACTAATGCAAAAGTAAGATTATCTTAAGCAACATAATAAACAACCCTAGCAGATGCATCATCAACAGCATACAGAGCCTGCAATCTAGCGTAAGCACAATGAAACCTATTGTTAAAGGATCCTATTCATTTGTTAACTTCCCTCCTAACTGGAATGAATTATTGATATAAGTCAATGGGACTAATAGGAATTTTTAATTTCTATAGAAAATAATCTTTCATGCAAACCCAAGTATTAATCAAACTAGTAGGTAAGTGAATGTACTTTTAAAATGCCTCTTCGCCTAGTGATATGGAAAGAGCCTGCAAGCCACGTCCCCATGCTCAATATGCCTATCCTTCAGGGAATTTTGGAATATTTTTATATGTTCTTTAGTTGTCCTATGAGGATCATTGGTACGGAACTTGGAGTAGAAGCACTCAGGATTTTTAGGCAACTCATGGTAGTCATTGAAATCAAGTGGTGATGGATTGTTAGCCAACCAATCCATTGGTGTAGGTGGAGGCAGTAATGGCTAAGTTATAACAACTTAGGACTGGGACACAATAATATGAATATGATCAGAGTTAGAAGATGAAGAAATGGACGATGTGGATGCTGGAGAAGGTGGAGTTGGAGGTTTGGTGGGTGTTTTGGATGATGAGCCACCCCTTTTTTGGTCCTTCTATACCTTGTAGGGGCTTTAAATTCCTACAACTCTCCTTTATCAGTGGTTGACTTGGTAACTCTATAAAATTTCTGAGGAGAGAATGACCAAATTCACTCCAATTTTTTTTAAAACACCCCTCCTTCTAGCACCAATTTTGTTGATGGCGTTTTTACCACTGCAACAACATAGACAAAATACAAGTATCCTATATCTCTTGAAAGGTGATTCGTATCACTAAAATTCAATAAACAACCCAAAGGTCTCTAATGTCAGGTCTTGACAGTACTAAACAACTCAGCGATGATGTATAATGTTGGTAATCACAAGGGGTCTTACAACTCAACAATGCTAGAAGTGTCAAACATGAACAAGGTTCTATGAAATTTAAAAAATATATGTAAACCTTGATTGTATTTCTAGATCTAAATTTTGAAAATGACCTTTATCATTAAACATTGTAATATGGTGATGTTGGTTCAATTCTAAAAATAATTCAAGAAAAGATCAAAAGATATGAGGTTGAGAGAAATTTCCTTAACTAACAACTAAGATCAATCATAATAATGGATGATGTTGTAGATGGAAAAATCCCCATGAAACCAATTTCTTCTTGATCAAGCACAAGCCTACAACTACATAGAAATAGTGCAATATTCTAAGGTAACTGAAGAATTTTTAGACCATGAACATCCATACATATACCCAATTACTGGTGCAATATGAACAAACATCCACATTTGAACTAAGTGCAATATTTGGCTCAAACTAACTTTACACAACAACTTACAATCAACAAATTGCCAAAAGTATGAGTAGCAGATTCATTGAACATCATTAACATTTCACCATTATCATGAAAGAGCTAAGACTAACATCTAAAAATTGAGAACAAGAAACCATAAACTTTCAAAGCTCAACACAAAAGTTCACCAAATCAATGACCCAACTGTATTAAGTTCTCCAATAGTTACATAACAATCTCTAGTTCTCTCCTCTCCTATAGCCTAATATGGAACTAACTTGCCAATTATAGCTTTCTAACCCCTTACAAATGGGAAGGCACTGGCCTTTTATAGATTTTGCATTACAATTTCAATGGCTAGGATTTAATCCATCTAATGGATTAGACCAATCCTCTAGAAACCCTAAGAAGTTACATTAAATTTGGGCATCCATGCTACATCATCAACTAATCAAATAAATTGAGTTACATTTTGGTCCAAAGAGAAATCAATATTCCCCCATCTTGATCATGATGAAAACTCCCATTAGAGGAATGAAAATAGTTCACATATTGCCTTGTTTAAAATATTTCTCCAACTGGCAAGGTACAAATTCATATGTAGATCAGCATTAAATCTTGAGGCTATAGTTTATATTCAGTTACAATCTCTTCCAATTTTTCCTCTTGGAACGAATCCATATGAAAGTCCCCTTTTGATTTATTTAGTTTTGAAAATCAAACATTATCATTAGTAGCTCACATGCAAAAATTCAATCCATAAAACATCCAAATTATTTGTATGAACTTTTCAAAATTTCAACTCCTTCATAGAATTTTAGATTTTAACCTTGTTAAGAAATTTCAAAGATTTTATCCTTTTAAGAAAATTTACCACTTTTGGAAATTTTATTTTATTTATTATTATTTTTTAAAGTTTTTCCATTTCAAGAATTTTTTTTATTTTTGGGAACATTTTAAAATTTTGAGAAAATTTTCCATTTTGGAAAAAATCCATTTTGGGAAAATTTTCATTTTTGGAAGAAAATTTGCATTTTAGATTTTATTTTTTTTCCTTTTTTGGATATTTTCATAAATTTTCACAGGTCTTCAAATTGTCCGAAAATGGCAATTTAGGGGAATCCTTGAGGTCATGGATTTTCCAAAATTTTGATTTTAGTGGAATCTAGGAGGTCATGGATTTTCTTAAATTTTGGTTTTAGGGGAATCCAAGAGGTCATGGATTTTCCTAAATTTGGATTTAGGGGAATCCAAAGGGTGTTGGATTTTCTAAGCTTAGGCCCATTTGATCATTTAATAATCTTGGTAATTTTATATGTTAAACATGAGGTCAATTGGTGCAAAATACATTCACCCCAAACATTAATATGATCATTAAAAGCTCAAAAATGGTGAAGTAATCCAAACTTCAAAGGACCTATCCCTTAAGGGGAAAAGGAAGATGCTAAAACAAAAAATCAAAATAAAGCAAAGAGGGTCTCTACCTTTGGTAAGGTGTGTGTGTGAAAATGGCACCAACACCTAGGCCCTCCATAAACCTTTGGTGTTGGGGGAAGCATTCAAATGTAAAAGGCTTGATTGAAATGATAGTTCATGTTACCTTTGTGAAGTACTTGAATCTTGGAATCAGATTTTGGTTCCTCACTTGATGGGGGTTTAGTTGAGGTTGATGACCTAGTGTTGATGGGTCATCATATGAGGAGTGAAATGATATATCATTACTAGGTATATGCCAGATTTTGTTATATTTCTCCTCCAATTTTGCATAGTAGTGGAAGGGTTTAGGATCAACATATAATGTAACCTCCTTTCATTCATGAGGAAATTTTATATGTTGGTGGAATGTCGAAGGAATCACTTGTAATGTGTGAATCCATGGGAATCCTGGAAGAATATTATATGGCATCTCAAGGTCGAGTACTTGACATGTTGTTTATGTTGTTTTTAGTCCTATATGTATAGGTAGCCTGATTGTCCCTTTTGAATTTCTTTCTAGGTCATCATAAGCCCTTATAGTGATGCTTTTTCCCTTGTCAATTACATCATCAAAATACCCTAGTTGTTTAACTAATGTAGGAGTATCCAGGGTGAAAAGCAATCTTGCATCGATCTAGTTATTTTAATTCTAACAAGGGCTTGATAGTTTTGTGTGTGATCGACATCAAGTTGTAGATATGAGGTTAACACCTTATGTTCTTTCAGAATTCAGTCTATTTGGCTTATCAGCATGACTAAAGGTCATTGATGAGACTTTGTTCCATGTCTCTTTGACATTCTGATGGTGGGAAGTCATGATAAGGACACAATAGGGATATGTCAACAAGAGGCAGGCTAGTCGGTGAGAGATTTGTAGAAGTCTCTTTGATATCCTATTGGTATGAAGTAAAGACATCTCGGTAAGAGTCATGTTGGTCGACAAGACATTTGTGAATGTCTCTTTGACATTCTATTTGACTATGCACTTGGTTGTTCATTGCATCAGGGTGACTTTGTGGTTTCGGTAGGAGATACTTCCAAGTCTCTTCGGCAAGGCACATCTCTTTGATGAAGTGGTGGTGGCGATGTTAGGAGACATACGTGGTTTGATGAGAGATCTTCTAAAGTCTATTCGACATTCTAATGATGTTTTGATATGAGCTTTACTAATGAGACATATTCGATTTGGTGTGAGATCTTGCTAAGTCTTGGCAACATTCTAATGGCGGGAAATGAACAATCAATGGTGGTGGATGGTGAGTTTCATCATGACACCTAGTGAAGCGATATTGGATGCATTCCACATCGTTGTTGTGGAATACATAAACATTGGCCGACTCAATGAAGCCACTGATAACGAGATAACGGCTTGGTGGTTTCAAATGTTGATTGGATGATAATGAAAACTATGACATGAGGTGTGGAGAATTTCAAATCCAACCTAGAGAACTAGATAGAGATATAAAAATGTTGAATGAATACAAGTAGGGAGAAGAGGTGTTAGAATAACTTATAGTGTAGAATAGAGAGCTGATCTCAGATCTGCAAATTAGAGGATGCATGTAATAAGTAGCCCATAGGATGGCATGTACTTTGTAACCTCTTCCCAGTAATAAAGAAAATATGTGTACTCTTCTTGCATTTGGTTGCTCTTTCTATTTTTTTGTGGTGTCATTTTGTAGGTAAGGAGAGGATCCCTCCATCAAGTGATATCAGAGCAGGAGTTATTAAGTTTGTAATAGAGCACCTAACGTGAGGCAGTTGCAGCAGGACCTATGAGTGTGGGTTGAGATCAAGATTCCTCCAAGACCTGCCCAACTTGCTAGAGGTAGAGATAGAGGTGGTGGAGGAAGAGATCCACTAAGAGACAAAATCAGAGCCCTCAAAAGGAAGATGCAAGCCTTGCAAGAAGAGGTCCAAAGAGGGAGAGGATTACATCAGGAAAGAGATGGCGGTGATGATGAATTTGAAGAGGAAGAACAAGATCGAGTAAATCATAGAGAGTTGTGATTGCTAAGAGAAATATCTAGTCTGGGAAAGAAACCAAAAATGGAAGTTTCAACTTTTAGTGGGAGCCTTAACCCAGAAGAGTTGATCAATTGGATCAATGATATGGAAATTTTTTTCAAATTTGAGGAGATTGAAGATCCTCACCAAGTGAAGTTTTCGAAGACCAAGTTAAAGGGCCATTCTAGTATTTGGTGGAAAGAGATCCAACTAGAAAGAGGGAGACAAGGGAAGGAAAGAATTTCCATATGGGATATAATGGTGTCCAAATTGAAGAAATAGTTCATGCACATAGATTATGAATTGGAACTACTCAAGAAGATGTAGAGCCTGTGATAAGGAACGGGGATAGTGAAGGAGTACACTGAGGAATTTCACAAGGTCCTAATTTGGACATGAAATTATGAGACAAACAAGGAGAAAGTTTCTCGTTACATTAATGGTCTAAAACCTAGCATACAGGAAGAATTGGCACTGGTAAGAATTACTACCATTGAGGATGCTTATTAGTTCTCTATAAAGGTTGAAGAATGACTAAATAAGAGGTTTGAAAGCAAGAAAATAGGTGGAAGTCAAGGTGGAAAGACTGGTAAATGGCCATTTGGAGGTCGAGGTGGTGATCATAAGAAGGGTGAAGGATCTAGTACCAGTCAAGATCAACAAAGTGATGACTCATATCAACCTCATGATTAGAATAGTAGAGATCAAAGAGGCAGAGGAAGGTCTAGTTGTAGAACAGGAAGAAGAGGTTTCAGAGGGACATAGGGCATACGAGTTCCCACTACACCAAGAGAAGAAAAAAAAGAGGCCTGAAGGCAAGCCGTGAGTAGACTATGTAGATGAAGACACTCGTTCTTCATAGTCTAAAGATGTAGAAAGGGGTGAGTCCCTTGTTGTCAGAAGGGCCTTGATGAATGAAGAGAAGGCACCCAACCAATGGAAGAATTTGTTTTGCACCTGTTGTAAGTGAGAAGGTAAGGTCTACAATGTCATCATTGACAGAGGTAGCATTGACAATCTAGTGTTGGAAGAAATGGTCACCAAATTGTAGCTAGAAAGGAGAAGGCACCTGATTCCATATAAAATTGCATGGTTGCAGAAGGATCAAAGGGTCCTGGTCAATAAAAAATGCCTGATAAAATTCAAAATTGGTAACTACAAGGATGAAGTTTTGTGTGATGTGATACCCATGGATTCTTGTCACATGTTTTTGGGTCAACCATGGCAGTTTGATTAACAACAAATGCATGATGGACACGTGAACACTTATTTGCTAACGAAGGATGGAGTTTGACATAAGATGAAGCCTCTAAAGGAAGCAAATGAAAAAGTATGCAACAATGCACAATTTCTTTTGCTTGACAAAAGGAGATTCCTGGAAGGTATGAGACATGAACACGTGTTTTGCATTAATTCCAATAACTAAAAAGGAAGTTAGTAGTGAAGTTCCTGTAAAAGTGTGTGGTTTGTTGGATGAATTCCAGAGTATTATTTCTAATAATTTTCCTAAAGGATTACCACTAGTAAGGAAAAATATTCATTAGATGGATCTGATTCCTAGAGCCAATTTTCCAAATAAGGCAGCCCATCATATGACTCCAACATAGATGAAGAGTTGAATAGAAAAGTGCAAGAGTTGTTGTGGAAGGGATTGATTAGGGAGAGTTTGTGTCCATGTGCAATACTTGTAGTATTAGCACCTGAGAAGGATGGAGAATGGAAAATGTGTATAGATTCGAGAGCCATTAATAAGATTACCATGAAGTATCAGTTTCCCTTGCCAAGGATGGACGACATTATGGATTACTTGAGTGGGGTTGAGTATTTCACAAAGATTGATCTAAAGAGTGATTACCACCATATTTGAATCAGAGAAGGAGATGAATGGAAGACAAATTTTAAGACCAAAGAAGGCCTATGCGAGTGGTTAGTCATGCCTTTTGGGATTACCAATTCACCCAACACATTCATGAGAGTCATGAATGAGGTATTGAAAGAATTTCTGGGTAAGTTTTTCATTGTTTACTTGGATGAAATTTTTATTTTTAGTAAGACATTGGAGGAGCACCTAATGCATATTTGAGAAATTTTTGAGAAGTTGAGAGAGAAGAAGTTGTTGATCAACTTGAAGAAGTGTAGATTTGTGAAATGTGAACTAGTGTTTCTGGGATTTGTTATCTCCGCAAAGGGTTTGAAAATGGATCCAGAAAAGGTGAAAGCCATTGTGGAGTGGCGAAAACCAAGGAGAGCTATTGAGGTAAGATATTTTCATGGTCTAGCTATTTTTTACCAAAAGTTCATTAAGGGATTCAGTAGTATTTGTGCACCCCTAACTGAAGCAATGAGAGGGGATAAGAAAGAATTTAAATGGAGTACAAGAGAAGAAAATAGTTTTGATTTGTTGAGGAAGAAGGTCACAGAGTAACCTATTTTGGCACTCCCAAATTTCAATAAAGTGTTTCAGGTGGACTGTGATGCCAGTGGAAACACCATTGGAGCTATTTTAAGTCAAGAAGGTAAACCTATTTCTTATTTTAGTGAGAAGTTGAATGATGCAAAGAAGAAATATTTTGTTTATGATCAAGAATTCTATGCCATAGTTTAAGCTTTAAAAAAGTTGAGACATTATTTGTTTCCAAAAGAATTTGTTTTGTTTACTGATCATCAAGCTTTACAGTATTTGAACAGTCAAGGAAAGCTAAAACAAAGGAACTTGAAGTGGGTGGAATTTCTACATAATTATAAATTTTTGTTAAAGAACGGGAGTGGAAGGTCAAATAGAGTTGTAGATGCCTAGCAGGAGGAAAAATTTATTAAAAAAATTGCAAATTGAAGGAGTTGGGTTCAATGAACTCAAAATTCTATATTCGAAAGATCCTATTTTTGTAGAAGCATGGAAAGCTTGCATGGAGCCTATCACATTGGATAGGACAAGATGGTTGGATTTTACAGTCCAAGATGGTATGTCATTTAGAAAGAATAAGTTTTGCATTCCAAAAAGTTCCATGAGAGAAATTTGATCAAAGAGAAGCATAGTGGCAGATTGGCAGGACACTTTGGTCAGGATAAGACCATTTCCATTGTTGGTGAACATTATTATTGGTTACACTTGTAGCAGGATGTGAAGAAGTTTGTACAAAACTATAAAATATGTCAAATGGTGAAAGGTGCAAGTCAAAATACAAGACTATACTAGCCATTACTTGTACCAGAAAGGTCTTGGGAAGATATCAACATGGACTTTGTTCTTGGTTTGCTAAGGACACAACATGGTCATGACTCCATATTTGTGGCGGTGGATAGATTCTCAAAGATGACACACTTAATTCCATGTCATAAGACCAATGATGTTGTCCATGTTGTAGAATTATTTTTCAAAGAGGTGGTAAGACTACATGGTCTACTAAAGAGCATAGTTTTAGACCGAGATACCAAGTTTTTTAGGTATTTCTAGAAGATGTTGTGGAAGAAGTTAAAAATTGACCTGAAGTTTAGCCTAGCACATCATCCTCAAACAAATGGAAAAATGGAGGTAGTGAATAGGAGTTTGGGTAACTTGATGAGATACTTAGTAGGAGATAGGCCCAAGGGATGGGATTTGATTTTACCCCAGGTAGAATTTTCTTACAACAATTCTATAAATAGGAGAACCAGTAGATCACCATTCCAGATTGTGTATGGGAGTATTCTGAGAACTGATACTAAATTGAGGAAGATGGATAAGGAAAGAAAACGTAGTGCTAAAGCTAAGGATTTTGTTGAACATATAAACAATGTGCATGAAGAAATTAAGGAGCATATTAATAAGATGAATACATAGTACAAGGAAAAGGAAGATCAGAAAAGAAGGCATAAGGAGTATTTTTTTTGGGGATGAAGTCATGGTTCATTTACAGAAGGAAAGATTCCTAGTTGGTACATACAATAAGATGAAGATGAAGAAGTTCAGGTTATGTAATATTTTGAAGAAACATGACTTAGTAAATACATACAAGGTTGATTTGTTGAGTGGGATTCATGTTTCACATGTATTTAACATTTCATATTTAACAAAGTATCACAAAGGAGATAAGGAACATGAGTTGGTAGAGGTACCATGGAGTGTTCCAGCAATGACAATAGAAAATGAAGAAATTGAAGAGATCTTGGATAGTCATGTGGGGAGAAGCACCAAGAATAGGTAGTATAATGAATACCTGGTGAAGTGGAAGGGAAGGCCAATTGAAGATTCAACTTGGGTTTCTAATTCAGAGGTTAGCCACCTTGATTTTCCTCTACCTCTCAAGAAGTGACAGAGTCACTTTTCAAATTAACCCGGGTGTCTAATGTAGGACCATCTAGGGTGAAAAGAAATCTTGCATCAATCTAGTTATTTTAATTTGAATAAGGGCTTGATAGTTTTGTCTATGATCGATGTTAGGTTGCATATGCAAGGTTTACACCTTATGTTCTTTTGGCGTTCAGTCTATTTGGCTTATAGGTATGATTGATGGCCGTCAACAAGACTTTGTTCCATGTCTCTTCAACATTTTGATGGTGGGTAATCATGATAAGGATGCGATAGGGATATGTCAGTGAGAGGTAGGCTAGTCAATGAGATATTTGTAGAATTCTCTTTCACATTCCATTGGTGTGAATTAAAGACATGTCGATAAGAGTCATGCTAGTTGATGAGACATTTGTGAACATCTCTTTGACATTCCATTGGACTGTGCACTTGGTTGTTTGTTGCGTCAGGGTGACTTTGTGGTTTTAGTGGGAGATACTTCTGATTCTCTTCGACAAGGTGTGTCTCTTCAATGAAGTGGTGGTGGCGATGTTGGGGAGACATAAGTGGTTCGATGCGAGATATTCCAAATTTTGTTCAACATTCTGATGATGTTCGGATATGAGCTTTATCAGTAAGACATATTCGGTTTGGTGTGAGATCTTAGTAAGTCTTGGCAACATTATGATAGTGGGAAATGCATGATCAATGGAAGTGGATGGTAAGTTTGGTCACGACACCTGGTGTAGCAATATTGGATGCATTCCACATCGTTGTTGTGGAATACATAATCATTGGCCAACTCGATGAAGCTATTGATAACGAGATAATGGCTTGGTGGCTTCGAATGCTGATTGGATGATAATGAAAACTACGATATGAGGTGTGGAGAATTTCAAAGCCAGCCTAGAGAACTAGATGGAGATGTAAAAATGTTGAATGAATAAAAGCAGGGAGAGGAGGTGTTAGAATAACTTATAGTGTAGAAAAGAGAGCTAAACTCATATTTGCAGATCGGCAGATGCATGTAATAAGTAACCCATAGGATGGCATGTACTCTATAACCTCTTCCTAGTAATAAAGAATATATTTGTTCTCTTCTTGCATCTAGTTTCTATTTATGTGTGTTTGTGGTATGATTTTGTAGGTAAAGGGAGGATCCCTTGATCATTAACAAATTTCAAGGTACAAATGTTTATACCCGCACCATTATCTATCAATACTCTTTTGACCATATGTTTGTGGACACCGTCCTCTGTATAAAGGGCTTGGTTGTGGAATGACTTTTGTGAAAGGTCTTTCTCAGAAAAGACTAAATGATGATTGTTCATGATTTTTCCAACCATGACTTGAAACTGATCAGGATTGAGGTCATTAGGGATTGATGCTTCCAAAACTTTCTTTAGTATTTCCTTATGCACATGTGATAATTTCAATAGCTCTAGGATGGAGATCAATGTGCGAGTCTTCTTTAATTTTTCCACAATACTATAGTCATTGGATGACTTATTTGTGGGTTTAGGTGGGGCTCCTTGTATTGTGACTTCCCTCGATGGATAGTTATGTTACATTCAGGGTCCCTAGTTCATATAGTTAACACATTGACCCTAGTGTCATCTTCTTGGGTGAGGGTACCTAGGATGGTGTCACCATAGGTGTAGTTGGCACTATGATATTCTTGTTCTTTCCCTTTTTCATTTTTCTTAACATGGTTAGGAATTGGATTTGTGTAGATTTGGAGGTCTTTGTTTCCAGGATGGTGTTCAGTATCAAATTCTCCCTTATCGATTAAGTCTTGCACTATATGTTTAAGTCTCATGTAGTTATTCATCGTATGCTCCTTAATCTTGTGGAACTCACATAAGTCCTTTTCATTGTACTATGGTGTTTTAAAACTTGGTTCTTCATATTTTGGATGCTCGTTGACTTTGATGAGGTTTTTTTGAACTAATTTTTGCATGATTGTCTCAAGTGTTTCTCCTAATTTAGTAAATTTCCTCCTTGGTTGGTTATATTGTCTTTTTTGTCCTCCCTAATTTTTCTGTTGGTTATCCGATTGATTATTTTGGGGATAGTCATGTTGATTGTTTTGTACATTGTTGGCAGTGTAGCTCGTTTGTGCAACTTGGGGTTTTTTTTGTAGTCCATTGGGATTTTGCACGTTCCATAGAGCTCTAGCATCAACTACTCCATTGTTGGTAACATTTTTATTCTTGGCCCAAATCTTAGGTTTTCCATTCAAACTAGAAGGGTTGTCGTTTGAGTTGTTTAGCTTAATAACTCCCCTTTCTGTAAGAGCTCTTTCAATGTCTAGTACCTTTTCAATAGTCTCTTCAAAGTTATTGAGACACAATATGGTGAGTTGGAAATTTATTTTTGCTTGGGCATTGGAAACAAAGATATCCACTAGTTCTTTGTTGAGAATAGGCCACTTGCACCTACTAGCTTTATTTATCTATCTTCATAGATAGGATGTAAAGGATTCTCCTTGGCTTTGTTTAATTTTGTATAGGTCAATGATGGTGACATCATGTTCTATGTTGAATGAGAAGTGGTTCAAAAAATTGTTAGTTAATTCATCGAAACTCCTAATACCTAGTGGTAGATGGGAAAACCACTCCATACTATGACAAATGAGACTACATGGAAAAGTTTCATTAGGTAGGAATCATTATTTTGTACTTCCATGCAAGCTACCAAGAAATCTCACACATGTTCTACCAAATTTCCCTTTCCCTTGTACTTATAAAATTTTGGTATTTCAAAATTTTTAGGTAAGGGGAGCATAGCAATGGAGCGATCAAAAGGGAACAAACATATATCTTGTAGAGTGTAGGTCTTATTGGGTTTTCCAATATGGATGTCCAACAACTTTTGATTTAGGGCCTGTAGCTGCATGCCTACCTTTGTGTTTGGTGCATTTGTTTGTGGACCTTCTGCGTAGTAACCTTGTTGTCCCACAATGTTCATTTGGTCATAGGTTGGGTACTGTGGTGGTATAAGACCTTGGTAACCATGTTGGGTGGAAGGAGGGTTTAGTCCTTTTTGTATGAAAGGAGGATTAATCCCTTGTTGAATATAAGGAGGGTTAGGTCCTTTTTGTGTGAAAGGAGGATTAGGTCCTTGTTGATTGTAAGGAGGGTTAGGTCCTTGTTGGTTTTGTTGAAGAGGGGTACCTTGATAGTGCATTGGTGGTACAACTTGTTGTTGGGATGAATTATTTTGAAGGTTACACTAGTGGTGCATTGGTGGTACACCTTTTGTTGGGATGAATTGTATTGAAGGTTACCTTGATAGTACATTGGTGGTACACCTTGTTGTTGGGATGAATTGTATTAAAGGTCACCCTGGTAGTGTGTTAGTGGTATACCTTGTTGTTGGGATGAATTGTATTGAAGGTTACCATGGTAGTGCATTGGTGGTACACCTTGTTGGATTGGTATTCTGGTTGAAGTATCAATATATGATGCATTTTATGGTATGTATTTTCCTTATGGTGGGTTGTTACCTTGTTGTTCGCTTGTTGGAAAGTTTCCCATCTTTTGCATATTATTGAACTTAGTGGCATGCATTGGGTTGGACCTCCTTGATATTGTTGGGCCATTGCTACTTGCTTGATTTGGGATATTTTCCTAAACAAAGGGTTGTCCATCGGTTGATGTCTAAGTTGATCATTTCTTTCTAAGAAGATTAGTGGCATGTTTGTATTTTCTAGTGGTTTGGTTATCTTTCTCAAAACTGATTTATCCCCTAAGGGAATGAGGTTAGGATCCTTAAGACCTTCTACATTAAATTCTATAGGTAGCTTAGCACCACTTTGTGCTAATTTTCTGAAGTAAGTATTTGGATCCTTTCTTAGTAGTTTTTCCATCAATTTATGTACCTTGGGATTGTCAAAGTGTTGAATTTTTTTTCCTCATCTATTTCTTCCTCACTATCCAATTCTTCTATGACTATTTCCTTGGGATTTTGGTTTGACCTATCAATCATTTCTTGTTTACGAATTACTTCCTCCTCATTTGGTGGTTGGTTTGGAATTTTCTTAAATGTGGGTTCCTTTTGAGGATTTATAAGGTCACTTGGCCTATATCCCCATGGGTCACTTTTGTCGTTTTTCATGTTTGTTGGGGGCATACTAGCACTACTTTTGTTTTCTTCCATCTTTTTTCTATATTGAGATCATGTGGTTGTCATAAACAAGCATCAATATTTTGTGGAAGTTGGTGATTTCTAACTATGGAATAAAAGAATGCTTTATTTTTGGTATTTTCCATTTTTAAAAGGATGGTACCTATTTCCATGCAAGAGGTGGTAATACAAGCCTTATAGCCACATGAACTAATTTTTGTTCCTCTTTGTCTAGGATATTAGCTACGTTTCTCCACTGGGTTGGTGTTTCATTTCTCTCAAATATGAAACTTCTCAAGTTGTTGATAGTGTCTATTTGTTCACCTTCAATTTGTGTGAGACTTGGTTGTATGATAGATTCTATAAGATTTGGTTGTTGAACTAGGGCAGTTGGATACCAAATGCTCATAAAGTGAGTGATGTTTGGTAAATGTTGAAAGACTTGGATTGATATTTCACTTTTTTTTTCTAGAGGATATGTTGTGAAGAATCTACTTGAACTAGGCTTGAGGTTCAAAGAAAAATGTTGATATCCTAGAAGTTTGAGTGAAGGAATGATCCAAGTTGTTTATGTTGAATCCTAAAAGTGCGTTGGAGTGTGTTATGAAATGCTTGCACATAGAAGAATATGATATGAAATATGCTGCAAATACTTGATAATAATTGAGAATAACAAGCCACTTCAAGGGGGAAAACCTCCAAATATCTCTAATGAGAACACACTTCACAATATAATGATGAAATAAGACTCACAACCTCCTATATATACCTATTTATGCCTAGGATATCACCTAGGCTGACTTAGACACCCTATATAAGACCTAGGCTAACCTAACCAACTAATAATAATATAATAATGATAACATGACTTAATTAAGAGTTAAGATAGCCACAAGCCAACTATTCATAACTTGATGTACACCAATATTAAGGGAATATCATGCCCCACTTCTTCAAAGAAGCATTGTCCTTAATGCTAATCAATTTTGGATTCTTTTGAATGAACTCCTCATCCTCCCATGTGGCATCTTCTATAAGGAAATCTAGTGGAGCCATCTAATGAAAACTCCAAACAGTAGTGCCTTCGGTAACTTTAATTCAGGTTACCTCAAAGACATGAACAACTATGTCCTAATGTGGAAACAGACACAGTTTATTTCCCACATTGATCCATCTGAGAGAAACACATGTAAATTCAATAGAAAGCATTAACAAATTCTATTACATGAACCAACAGACATGAAAGATGAAACAAAGACGAGAACAAAAGATTTACATGGGGAAAATCCTTTCCGATAAAAAACCCACTCCAAAGATCAAGCCATTGTATTATTTAGTAAAAAAATAGTTACAATACAATTTGGGCTCTTAGCCTTTTCAGAGATTACATCTTGTTCATTCTTGATACAACTGGTGGCAACAGGATATCCCTGTACAGTTTTTGATCACCCTCTCCAACTAAACAACCTTCGCACTATTACAATATCATCACATATACAGTGCATATCAACTTAAGAAAAATCAGAAACATGCTTCTTGATCAGGAGCTCTCTCTTCTCCTTTGTTTAGGCCTCAAGGCCCTCGGACATCCAGCTAGCCTCTCCACCTTCACATTGTTTGCTCTATCTTCCTTCTCTTCGGTTTTGACTCTATGAAATGGTTTGTTTCCAATAGTTGGATCACAACTGTTGAATCATCCAGCTCAGCAACGTAGATGTTTCCACTTTCTTGCATGGAAGATAATATGTCCATGTCACACCACATAGGATGGTCACCTAGATGGTCAATAAATGATCCACTTGTGTCGCATGTTGGTGAGACACTAACCGTGTCTCCCCGATGCCACAAGTCCTTACAATCGATACCACCAAGACTTCACTATTGGCAAGAGGTTACATCGAGTCCAGAGAGGTATCGCTAAGACTTCACCATGTCACCAAGACCTCACATCGAAGATCACAAGGTATTCTGAAGAGTTCATCAGTCAGAAAGACTATCGCTCTTCACCTAGACATTAGATTGAAGTCTTCAAGACACATTGACCTCATCATTCTCATCGGCGAGACAATCGACATTCGATGAGACATTACACCGAGCTCATAAGTCATTCTGAAGTGTTCCTCAGTTGCCAAGACTTTAGTCATTCGTTGAGAGATCATACTGTGGTTCCAAAGTCATATCGAAACTTCTAACATCCATCGCATTCCTATCAGCAAGAAAAATACCCTTCGCCAAGACATCACCCCGCAAGTTCCAAGTCACCCTGAGTCTATCTTGTTGGCCAGACTTACTGCTTTCGCCAAGACTTCATACCGAAGCCTTTAAGTCATATCGATGTGTTCCAATGTCGGCAAGAGAATCAACCTTTGGCAAGACTTCTTACTAAGGCTTCCATGTTATCCTGAAACCACTGTTCACCAAGAGTCACACCGAACCGATGACCCAACGTGCTATCGGTGATACTTCTAATATTCGATGAGACATCATATC
>VDFB02156878.1:0-39237 GCA_007258455.2 Sequoia sempervirens
GAATTAATATTTAAGTTTTTATTTTATGAAAAGGACATTGTATTAAATGCATTTTGACGGGGGAAAAATTAGTTAGGTGATTTTGAATTTAAATGTTTTTCGGGCTTTCTCATCCGTGAAAATCTTCACGTGATTTTTACCTATATGTTTTGGTATATGTAATTTATTTTTAACAGAGGAATGTGAATGTGAGCAAACAGAAAATTACGAGCAGAGCTCTGTGTGTTTGAAAATAATATTTTATATTTTATATTTTTACTGTGTGTGAAAATTTTTCCTCTGCCTCCGGCCTTCACGTGGTATCAAAGCTGGTTCGAGTATCAGAGCAAGTTGATTATCAGAGTCAATTTTATCAAAGCAGATTATCTGGGTAAATTTCAAAAATGGCAGCAAGCACAAGCTTGACAAACCCACAAATTCCACAGTTTAATGGGAAGAATTATGAGTACTGGTCAATTACCATGAAAGCACTATTTAGCTCACAAGATATATGGGATTTAGTAGAGAATGGATTTGCAGAGCCCGCAGATGCAGTAGCATACAATGCTTTAACACAAGCAGAGAAAGACTTATTAAAAGACACAAGGAAGAAAGATTCAAAGGCTTTATTTTATCTGTTTCAAGCTGTACATGAGAGCATTTTTCCAAGGATATCAGCTGCAACAAAGTCCAAACAAGCATGGGACATACTTCAAACAGCCTATCAAGGCATGGCAAAAGTTAAAACAGCAAAGCTACAAATGTTGAGAAGAGATTTTGAAACAATATGTATGAAGGACAATGAATCTGTAGATTCATTCTACACCCAAGTCATTGGGGTGGTTAATCAAATTAGGTCTCATGGAGAAAATCTGGAAGATACCAGAGTTGTTGAAAATATTTTAAGGAGTTTGCCCACAAAATTTTTACCAATTGTAGTTGTTATAGAAGAGACAAAGAATCTCTCACAGTTCTCAGTTGATGAGTTGTATGCATCTCTAATTTCTCATGAACACAGGCTGAAGAGGTCAGCAGATACATCACTGGAGCATGCTTTCAAAACTCAGGCTTCAGTCAGTCAAGGAAGAGGCAGAGGTAGATCAAGAGGAAGAGGAAGAAACTCTTACAGAGGTGAAAGATACAGTTTATCAAACTCAAGCGGAAGAGGCAGCAATCAAGCTGCTCAAACCAAAAACCCATCACGTAATCGGGCCACAAAATCAAAGGTATGATAAATTCAAGTCCAATGTCACTATCAGAAAAAATATGGGCATTATATGAATGAGTGTAGAAAAGAAGCAAGATGATAATAATAGACAAAATGCAAATTTTTCAAGAAAAGGTCAAAATCGTGGATTCAGATAAGAGAACAATGTTTTTAGCTTGTAATGTTGCTCAAGCAAATGAAAAAAGATATATGGTTTTTGTGATTCCGGGCCGTAGCAATCATATAAGGACAGGAATCTATAAATGTTTTCAAGTTTAAATGAGAATATAAAGTCTCATGTTACATTGGGTAATGACAACAAAGTGTCACCAAGGAAAAAGGAGATGTCAATATTCTAACTAAACAGGGAGAAAAGCATATTTCGGGATGTATTTTGTGCCCGGTCCAAACATAACTTAATGAGTGTAGGTCAACTCGGTTCAAAATTTATAGAGTAACCTTCAAGAACGGTTCAGGCACAATTTTGTAGTCAATACCCAAGCAACCGTACCTTTTATTGCAAAATACAATGACAAACAAATTTAAAAGTTTCCCTAAAGATAAGGGCCAATTTGAATATAAATTATGCTCAAGCACAACACCTAATGAATCTGGCCAAGGGTAGAGAAGAAACTACGCTAAAAGAGTGACAATCTTTTCAAGCCGAGATAAAAGATGAAAAATCGGTTATGGCACCTGAGATTTGGTCATCTCAACTTTGGAAGTTTAAATTTACTTCATAGGAAAGGCATGGTCAAGGTACTACCTTTAATAGAAAAACCAGAAAGGGTATGTGAAGGGTGCATTTTAGGAAAACAACACAGAGAGTCATTTCCAGCAGGAAAGTCAACTAGAGCAAAAGCCCCTTTGGAAATTATACATTCAGATTTTGTGTGGACCTATGCAAACACCTTCAATAGGGTGGTAGTTTTATTTTCTGACATTCATTGATGATTATTCAAGAAAAAAAAAAAAAAACATGGGTCTATTTTTAAAGCAAGTAAAACAGCGTGCTCTGACGAGCCTCACAATTAAGAATTTGGTTGAAAAACAAAGTGGTTATTATATCAAAGTGTTGAGAACAGATAGAGGTGGTGAATATATTTCAAGAGAATTTTTTAATTTTTGCAAAGATCATGGAATTCACAAGCAATTCACAACTAGATACACACCTCAACAAAATGGAGTAGCTGAAAGGAAAAATAGAACAATCATGGAAATGACTAGAAGCATGTTGAAAGCCAAACACTTGTCAAATGAATATTGGGCGTAGCTAACATCTTGTACCTTATCCACGAATAGGTGTCCAACAAAAAGTGTTATGAATATGGTCCCTAAAGAAGCATGGACAGGAAGAAAACACAGTGTTACTCACATGAGAGTATTTGGATGTGTAGCATATGCACATGTGCCTGATGAATTGAGAAGGAAGCTAGATAACAAAGGAGAAAAATGTATATTTTTTGGATACAGTGAAGAATCCAAAGCTTATAAGCTCTATAATCCAACAACAAGAAAGTTATAATCAACAGAGATGTACAATTTGTAGAAAATGAAGCATGGGATGGAAGCATAGAGAAGACAGTCAATATTTCAACCAGTATACCTCAAGAGGAGAATGAAGTTTCAGCATCAACAAATGTTCCAGATACTGTGACTCCTTCCACTCCCATTCAAGGTCAGCAAAGTGGTCCACAAGTGACACCAGCATCAACTGTAAGAACAGCCTCAATCATTCAAGGAAGCAATCCAACAAGAGGACAAAAAACACCATCTATAGCAGGACCATCAGGTCCACTTTCCACAAGTTCAAGTGATATGTCAAATCCTACATTGGCAAGTCTGAGAAGACAGAAAATCAGAAGCATAAGAGATATATATGAGCAAAATGAAGGTGAGAATAATTCAAATCAGATTTCTCTTTTTGTATTTTACTCTCAAATAGAAGATCCAGTTCATTTTGAAGATGCAGTCAAAGATAATAAATGGGTAAGTGCTATGGATGAAGAGATTGAAGCAATTGAAAAGAATCAGACATGGGAACTAGTCAGTCTTCCAAAAGACAAAGATGTTATTGGAGTGAAATGGATTTATAAAACCAAATTGAATGAAAAGATGAAGTTCAGAAGCTTAAAGCAAGATTGGTTGTAAAGGGCTATTCACAACAGGCTGGAATTGATTACAATGAGACATTTGCACCTGTAGCACGATTGGATAATATAAGGATGATTTTAGCATTAGCAGCTCATAATAAGTGGTATGTATCTCAAATGGATGTAAAGTCAGCTTTTTAAATGGTTATTTAGAAGAAGAAGTTTATGTGGATCAGCCACCTGGGTATGAAGTTCTGGGTCAAGAAGACAAAGTTTACAAATTGAAAAAGGCACTGTATGGATTGAAACAAGCCCCAAGAGCTTGGTATAGCAGAATAGACAGTTATCTTTTGCTGAATGGATTTAATAGATGTAGCAGTGAGCCCACACTGTATACAAAAATGAATGAAGAAGGTGAAATACTAATAGTATGCTTATATGTGGATGATTTAATTTTTACTGGAAATTTGTCAATTGATCTGTTCAAGGCAGACATGAAGAAAGAATTTGAAATGACAGACTTAGGTCTGATGAAGTATTTTTTAGGCATTGAGGTGAATCAAAATGAAAATGGTATTTTTATTTCACAGTCAAAATATGCAAATGACATTTTGAAGAGGTTTAATATGATGAAGTGCAAACCAGCACCAACACCTACAGTGACAGGTCTGAAACTAAGCAAGGATGATAGAGGGTCTAATGTTGATCCAACTTTGTTTAAGAGACTTGTTGGAAGTCTCATGTATCTCACAGCCACAAGGCCAGACATTATGTATGGAGTAAGTTTGATTTCCAGGTTTATGGAAACACCAAAAGACACCCATTGGAAAGCAGGGAAGAGAATTTTAAGGTATGTAAGTGGAACAAGAAATTTTGGCATTAAGTATTCAAGTTCACATGAGTTCAAACTCATAGGATACACAGACAGTGACTGTGCTGGTAGCATTGATGACAGAAAAAGCACATCTGGTTATGTATTTAATTTTGGGACTGGAGTTGTCTCATGGTCTTCAAAGAAGCAGCCAATAGTTTGTCTTTCATCAGCTGAAGCAGAGTATGTGGCAGCCACAAGTGCAGCATGTCAGGCAATCTGGATGAGAAGAATTTTGAAAGAATTGCAAAATGAACAAATGGAGGCAACAAAAATTTACTGTGATAACAATTCTGCCATAGCTCTCTCAAAAAATCCAATTTTTCATAAGAGAAGTAAGCACATTGATACCAGGTATCATTTCATCAGAGAATTAATTAACAATGGTGATATATTTTTAGAATTTTGCAGATCAGAAGAGCAAAGTGCAGATATTAAAGTCAGCCGGAAGAGATAATTTTATTTTTCAAAGGAAACAGATAAGCATGGTGGACAAATGCCAGCTTATGCTTAAGGGGAGTGTTGGAATATTAACCCTAATTGCCGCCGCCTTCCGCCAATTTCACGCTATATCGCTAAATCAATAAAATAACAATTGCGTATACCGCCGAGTCTTCCGTAATGTTTTGTTTTATTCCAGCCAATGCCCGCTATATCGCAATCAATAAAATATTAATCACGACACCGCGGGAGACTCTGTAAAAGTTTGTTTTATTTTTAACCGCCGCAGTTTACCGGGCCGTCAACTAACCGCTGCCCACAATATCGCAATAAAGATTTTAACCATCGCGATACCGCGGGGAACTATGGAAAAATGTGAAGAAATAGAAAATTACGGAAAGCAAAGAGCTCGTGTTAGAAAATTATTTTTATATTTTTAATTTTACCGTGTGAATTTCCTCTCACCGGGCCTTCAATTGTCAAATGTAGTTACTGATCATTTCCCTCTGATCATCTGCAATACTTTGAATTTGCTTCAAACCCCTTGAGACAACAGGCGCAATAATAATATAATGTCTTCCTTCATAAATATGACTATATAAAGCTGTAAAAAAAAATCAAAGTCTATTGGAATACCAGTGTCAACATTATGTGCATAGCTTTCGCTTAAAGTGCTCCTCCAGTTCTTATCGTTAATGTCCCTGATTTGAGCACCCCTAGTAAGCAATTCTTTGGTCATCTCAACATCACCTAGACATGCAGCTGTCCTTAACAAATTGTTTTTCTTCCCTACTTTTTCAGTGAAATGCTCCTTTTGTTTTGAAAGAAATTTTTTGAGTGGAGAATCGTTGAGATGTTGGTCTGCAGTGCCTAACCCTGCAGCGGAGGCCCACAGCAAAAGCAATTTCTTTTCATCGGATCCACACTTCTTTAACAGCAATTTAGCAACTTCAATTCCATCCTCTCCAGTTAACAGTGTTGGCGCGAAATAGTGGAATACCGTTCGGCCATCACAATCTCTTTCGAGAAGGGGATGAGCTCCCCAGTGCAACAAAACTTTTATGATATCCGCGTGTCCCCCTTTAGCGGCTTTATGAAGCGCCGTCTGTCCAAACACATCTGTTGTCCTCACATATACTTTAGGCTTATTTGAAAAACTAAGAAGGAGATCAGTTATACGCATTCTGCCCTCTGAAGCGGTCACATGCAGTGGTGTCAGCCCGCTGCGGTCAATGAAGTAACTATCACTCCGGTTATCAATCAAATAATGCAAAAGAATGAGCTTATCGTGGCCTCCTTTAACTGTTTCGAAGACAGCTGTTCGCCCCTCTGTATCTTTTAGTCTCACAATTTCTTCATTTATTCGCCGAAGTAACAAATAGAGGTCTCGATGTCCTTTCATAGCTGCAACATGGAGAGCCGTTTTACCCATATCATCTTGCTTGGTTACCCATTTTTTCTTCTCTTCCTCGCTTGTACATTTCGTGAGCAATAACTCAGTTAACAAACGTGCTTTGTAGGCATCTTCACACGCAGAAGCATGATGCAAAGCTGTTTGGCCCTGCTCATCGCAAGCAAGTGGATCTGCTCCTTTCTCCAAGAATATTTTCACAGCTTCTATATTTCCTTCAGAGGCAAACTCAAGCAGAAGCTTGGCAGAATCCACCTTAGCAAAATATGCTTCTAGTGCTTGTTGAGAAACCGACAACAGCTTCACCATTAGCTTTATGTTATTGTCCTTCACGGCCATATCCAGAGGGCTCACCCCATCTTTGTCTTTCCAAGTAACCATCTCCGCCCTCTTTTTATAGAAATCTTGACTCTGCAATGTATCGCTGTTGCCTCCCCCAATCAGCGCATCGATAACATCTCTCTTCCTTCTCTTAACTGCATAGTGGAGGGGGAGGCGGCTTTTTTTGTCTGGAACATCCGCCCTTCCCCCGTATTCAAGAATCATTTTACATATGCTTACTCCAGTAGAATATGATTGACACGCCCAATGAAGAGCAGTCTTTCCTTTTTCGTTTGCTACATTGGCGAACTGCTCTTTTGAAAGGCATTTGTCGAAAAGACTTCTCACAATTTCTTCTTTATTAGAGGCTATAGCATAATATAGAGCCATATTCTGTTCGTCTGGGCTAAGGTTCGCTTGTGGCTGGGCGCCCCACTCTAATACCTTGTTGACCACAAAACTGGCCTCATCTCCCGCTGCTTGGATTAAAATCTTTTTGAGAACATCGTAATTTCCAGTTTCGTCGTAGTAGGCGAAGGATGTATTTTTCAGCGTATCGTTTAAACGTTGCCGATCATCACTTGCTCCATCCTTACATGCTTGTTTAAAAATACTATGCAGCTCGTTTTGTTCACACAAGTTGACATAAAAGAGTATGGCGGTGGACATAATGAAATCCCTTTGGCTTCCCGTCTGACACCCTTCATTCTCCCATTCTTTCAACAGTAGAAGAAGAATATTATGTACCATCCGTCCTAGAGTACTGGAGGAGATTTGGTACCACAAGAAATTCCAGATAGCATCTGATGTGTCTCCTTCAGAGGCAAACTCCTGAAACCAATTCACTTTTGAACATTCCTCATCCTCACTTACATATCTGCTAATATCATCTATCACATTCAGAAAGGTTTTCCCTAAGATCTTCTTATGCTCCTCACTGAACTTGTCCCAGCAGGAGTTTCCCATGCTAATCATCACTTCTTTAACCGACTCTCGAGAAAATTTCCTCCTCATCGCTTTCTCACTGGCAAGTCGCTCTTCTCCAAGTACCCTGCCCATGTGACATATCGTTCTGTTCGTCTCTACAAATGTGGTTCTACTGCTGAAAGGTATTTTGCCCTCTCTGACATCTAGCGGGTTGAAAGTCTCTCCTTTTTCCCAAAAGTTGAGCACCCAGTACACAACTTCGTAATTCCAGTCTTGAGCACACAAAAGTAATGCCACTTCTCTTCCTTTGTAGGTGAGGGGAACATCTTCATACATGCTCCTCGCATGATCTGAATTACCTGCACGAGGGTAGCAATATGATCACCAATCTTTTGAATCTGGGTTTAAAATAGAGTAAGATTGGTAAAGAGAAATACCTGAGATATAGCTTGCTGACGGCTGGACTTGTATAAGAAGCATGTATCCCAAACATCTTCTGAAGTCATCTCCCATTTGGAAGTTATAACGTGGGCCGCTTATCCAGCCGTCAAGCAGACGAGCTCTCTCCCATCCCTGGAGAAGACCCTGCTGGTTAATCATCTCAAGCTTATCGTTTGCTTCCTCAAAAGTTGCTAAACGCCAGCCTGGTGGAGTATAGTAGCTTCTCTCAACCAACTTCATAATACAAGGCAGGGCCTCTATTTCCGAAGCCATCGTGAGCTTAGCCCTACAATGGTAGGTTTCAGTGTTCTGAGGTTCCAGGCATTACATACTTTACCACGTTAACCGTCTCATCATACAAACATATGTGTAGCAAAACAAACACTTATTCTCATCCGTATTAAGACGTGTATCCGTCGAATGGTTTAACTACCACACTAAAAACTAAACGGCAGCGGCTATCAGCCCCTTCCGTTTCCCTGTAGGTGATAAATTTATCTCGCACGAACGGTTCTGGCTAGCGTAAGAATATTGCTTTGTCATTAAATAACATTTAAAGTATATTTAATATTGTTTTATACTTATTTAATATTATTTAATTAATAATATATTTTTGTTAATATTAAATTAATATAATTTAAATAATATTAATCATTAATGATAAATAATTTATTATATATTATTAATAGTATATAATATATTATTTATGATTAATAATTAATATTATTTAGTATTATATAAAATATTTAATGTTTTTTAATTAAATATAACATTAATATCTAATAATTATAATTTAAATAATATTATTTTTTTCTTATATGATAATTATCATTTTTATTGAATATTAAATATATAATCATTATTATATAATATATTATTTAAACTATAAAAAAACAAGTAAATGTTTTTTTAGGAAGGGGTAAATGAAGCTATGAATTAGTGGGACCCCATCATTAATTTAAATATTCAACAATAACATTCCAATTAGGGCTTAAATTGACAACCGTCAAATTTAAGCCTTGATTCCAATGAAATTTGAACTTTAATGGCAAGAACAACATCACAACTACTTAACCATCTCACCATTCCACTATTGGTAAATATAGTATTTGTTAAATAATTAAATATTAGTTAAATTATGTTTAATATATTTAAATTACTATTTAATAATTATTATATAATATTAATTATTATAATCAAACTATTAAATATTATCTTAATTGCTGATGAAGATGGTCAATGATCATTGTTTAGGAGAATGAAAATCAATTAATGAAAGGAAAAAGTTAAGCGTTGACTACTCTGGTGGTATACATGGGGTTTGCTTAACTTGTTCCTTTTGCTAATTAATATTTTTTTCCTCAATAATTGATATTGACTATGGCCATTATAATTCACCATCAATAGTTGAAATAACATTTAAATATATTGAATAATTTGATCACTTAAAAAATTGTAATAAATATTAATATTATTTAATAATTATTAATTGAAATTATTTAAAAATTACTAAATAATAGTCTAAATATATTAAATATAACTTTAATAATATATTAATAATTATTATTAAATATATAATATATTTAATCATATAATATGGTAATTAGTACATTTACCTTTTTTTAAAAAAATATTTGCTAAGATTTTATAAGAAAAATTAAGGTCATAGTATAAGGGCCCATAGAATAGGAAGTGGTATGAGAGAGATGGAGGATGGTATCCAATAATATAAGGTCAGTTAGGTGAAGATATATCTAGCCAACATTGAGATATTTGACAATAAACAAAAGTAGAAGGTAGAAAAAGGGTGAGACCTTTTGAATTTATGGATAAGTAGGAAACTATGGAAAAAGCCTGAGAGGCAACACACTATATATTGAAGACATTAATTAATGAGATGGATAGTAGGAAGATCAAGAGAATTTCAAAAGAAGAAGATAGTATAAAGAAGGTTATAACTTAGGAGAAAAATATGGTGCAAAAGAATATGTTTCAAGATATTAAATAAAAATAAGGAATCCCAAAGGACATGACCCACCAAATCAAGAGACACAATGAGAAGATAACATCTTGACCAAGTTTCATCTCTTGTATTGCTTGCATAGAATAAGATAAAGAAGAGTATATTGATAAATGGTTGAGAGGGTAATTTAGAAAAAAGAAAATAGTGTCCCTCCGTTTCAGTTGTTCTTGACATTCAAGTAAGTAGTTCTTTTTTTGGGTGGTAGTGCCGTTTTTGTTGTTAAAAGTGTTTTTAAATGTGGTTAGTCAAATTGGTAAGGTCTTGATGATTTTGTGATTGTATTATTTAATTTGGTTTGAGGCGATGCAATAACACTAGTACTATGATTAGATTTGATGAATCAAAATTAATTTAATTATAAGGTCATTTGATTTATTTAGAACTAAATAAAGAATTAGACTTATAAGGAACATTGGAAGTAAATGATTTTCATTAGAAAAGATAATTGTTAGTTAATGGTTGAACTTAAATTTAAAGTGAGAAAATATTAAAATTCGAACTTAAGCTTGAATGATGATAAAAGCAAGAAAGGCAATTGAAAAAAATTAAAAATAAATAAAAATAAAACTAAAATAGAAAGTAGATAGCTTGTTACTAAATAAAGATAAATTATATTTTAATTGAAAATGGAAATTAAAAAAAAAAAATATTAAAATTAATAAGGATAAACGATGAAGTGAAAGAAAGGCAAATAATGAATAGAAAGTTTCACATGCAAGATCTTTCCTAATTGTGAAGAGATCACGGAAAAAGAAAGTCGAAGGTTATGGGAGATTTTCACTTGTTTTTGGTGAGAGATTCTAGCTTTAAAAAAAAGGAGGATCTTTTTGGAAAAATGGGAGGAGGATTATTATGAATTTAAAAAATAAAATAAAAAAAATAAAAAAGTTATGATCTCGACAGGAAGGGGAATTCAGATCTCCGAGCCTTGGGTATTGGGGAATCATGGCAGAGTCTCAAAAGGGAGAAACGTAGATGGTTAGAATAAATGAAGGCGTCATTTCATTCAACTGGGGAAAGAATGAATCTTCACAGATAAGTTTTCGCCCTCTTATGGAAATGCTTCAGTTTCAATTGTTTAATGATTTGGTTGTTTTGTATATAATAGTTGCGCAAAATATATTTTCTGCATAATCAATCATTCCTACACGCCTTGTTTCTTCATCCACGCTTTTGAACTCTATTGTTTGCCTGGTCACTATTTGACATATGTAAATCTTTGAATCCTTAAGCCACAAGTTGCAGATATATTTACTTCATTCTTGCTAGGTATCTGAAACAGAGCACTTTAGTACAGTGTGAACCTAGTGTTCTGATCGTTTTATTTAACACCGCCAATCCTTTCCCCTTCAAGGATACCGTACCTATTTAAATGATGGAAACTTTTTACGGATGTGTTATTCTCAGACTTGTGTATTTGCCAGTGCAAGATGCAACATAGCATCCTTGCCTTCTTTGGATACCTTAATAGACTTCTCTCTTTTGTTCCATACTGCGGTGGAATCCTTTCTCTAACCCTTTCTTGTTGGTGGGCGAATTAAGTCCTTCCTGCATTGTATATTGTCCTTCGAATGTTAGTTGGGGATTCACTTGTTACCTACAGGGCGTTTTCCTCTCTGCCTTACATCAAATCTTGTGATTTGGTTTACTCAGAGCTTATGTATAGGATTGCCTTTTCCTTTAGTTAGAAACTTAATATGGCATCTTTATCCTCAGGAATCAAGGAATTCAATGCTTCCCTTACGATGCCTATTCCTTAATTTGTATCTGGACTCTTAGTATCGTGTTGAGAGGGGAATCAAACCGTACATATTGCGGTCATCTGCGTTTACTTCAAAGTTTCTTGTGCATTTTTTTAAGACTACCAGTGGCCTTTATCACTTTTCTTTGACAAGGTTGTGCGAGGTTATTTAATGAATAGGATTACGTGAGGAATAGTCGCCCTTATTTCTGCATTTTGTTCCAACGGCTAGATTTATTCTGGAAACCTCACCTGTCCTCATCCGCTAAACCCTCATGACTGCATACGTCTTGAATACAAGCCAAGCTTACAATGTTAGTACGTGATTTGTTTTAGTGCGTCGTTGATTCAAAGACTTTGACGACTTCCTTGCATAATTCACTTTTTGCATAATCTTCATGATTGGGAAACTCGTTTCTGCACTTGGCGTTTCTTCGCCTGCATTTATTTCTCACTGGTGATGGCGTCTTCATATTTTACGTCTGCAATAGACCCATCCTTCACCCCTTAATTATTACTGGATATCTGTTGTAATGCGCATTAGGACAGTGCATGCTGATGTTTGTTTAGATTGTTCCAGTTAGTATTACCAATAATCTCTCAGGAACATTGTCCACCTGTCTCAGCCGCGCACCTGAACTTAATAGGAAGTTTAAAGGTTTAAATAATCTATCTGATTTCATTGGCAGCCTGTCACAGCCGCGCACCTAAACATAATAGCAAAGGGTTTAAATAATCTATCTGATTTCATTGGCAGCCTGTCACAGCCGCGCACCTAAACTTAATAGGAAGTTTAAAGGTTTAAATAATCTATCTGATTTCATTGGCAGCCTGTCACAGTCGCGCATCTGAACATAGTAGGAAGTTTTGTTTTTTTTTAGGTGTAAATAATCTCTTTGATTTCATTACCAACATGTCTCAGCTGCAACACTTGAACATAAGTAAAAATAAAATAATATAAAATTAAGTTTTAAATAATCTCATAGATATTATTGGCAATCTATCAGAGGTTCAACACTTAAGAATAAAAATTCTGATCCATTATTGAATGGTTAAGTCAAAATAGACATTATAATTAAATTAGAAGATTTCTACTCCTATTATTCGCCTGTGTGTAAGTTTACACATATAGATCCTTAGTGTGGAAACTAGAATTTGAGAGCCATACTGCTTTCTTGAGATCAAACACCTTCATATCAAAATCCCATCAATCTTCTATTGGAGGAATTTATTTAAACCATAAGTAATATTGTGCTGGGAAAAAAATGCACAAGATCCCAACCATGGAGAATCAAGAAAGCAACACCCCAAAACATTTCTGACACATTGATATCTTGCATTCTGGAGATTGAAGGAAATCAATAATGTTAAGGCACGTTGAATCCATCCTTTTTAGTTTATCTGAGCCTTTAGAGATCTGTTTTCTCACATATCATAATAGACAAATATATGACATGAATTCCATTAAGTTCTCTTGGAACTATGATACTTGTATCAATGAAAACGTTATTCAATCAAATTATATATATAGATAGTGTAAATTAAATGTTTTATTATTCTAAAACTTATGCATATACATATATCAAAGAAGACTAAAGTGACTAATAAATCCTGAACGGATCTTCTTCATCTACCTAGTCTTATTGCTTTGTTTGACTAAAGTTAGATGTTAGCCAATAATCCTTTTACTTTGACTAGATTATTTTAAATAGTTGTCTACTAAATTTGTTAATGAATTGAATTGAATAGTTGATTTATCGTTGTTGTAATAACTGAAATCATAAACATGGGCTAAATACTATGAGTTATAATAAGCTCTATTGATTTTAGTTTTGTAATTTTGAATAAATTGAACATAATTAATGTACTTAATTATAGGATTTTAAAATGAGTGACCATGATTAAAAAATGGGTTAGTTGAACTAAGGCTATTGTGATAATATTTTATGATTTGACATTAACTTATAATGTTTAAGTTTTTCCTTTTTCTAAACTACTTAGGGAATGTTTCTTGATTGTATAATGATTTAATAGTGGCCTAAGTGTTGGTCTTCAAGTGTTTTGTATAATTTCCTTTAGTGTTAGAATTATGTGGCTAAGTTGTTAAAAGTGATAGTGGTGGTTATTTATGGAGTTCACTACTACATAGAGGGGTGGTTTAAGACAATTTTTAAGACAATTTTTGAATAAATTGTCTTAACTTGAGACAAAAAAAAAATTGTGTATTGTCTCAAGTATTGTCTTTAAGCGAGTGTCTTAAAGTATTGTCTTAAAAATTGTCTTTATAAAGACAATATGAAATAGAAATATTTTTGTCTCTTTAGAGACAATTTCACTTTTGTCTTTTTAGAGACAATAGTTGGGATTAAAGACATTGTCTCTGTAGAAACAATATGTAAAAATGTATTAAAAAAATAAACAATTTATTTTAAATATTTTTTTAGTGTGGTTTACAACATTCAATGTTTTCAAATTCTCGTCGTTCTCCTATTGGTTGGAGTTTTTATTTTTATTTTTCCAAATGCGATGGAAAATTATGACAAATTATCAATGATTTTGAAGCTGGGAGCAATGTACAGTTGTCAAATACACAAAGCATAATGTTCATAAAAAAGCAAAGAAAATAATGCATCATAATCTGAATTCATAAAGTTAATGCCAATAAGTATTTTTTTATTTATAGTTTACAAAACTGTTCATACAATCATGAGCAACACATACATCATAACATGGCGTGAGAAAATGATTCATTTCTAGGAAAGAGAAAATGTTAATATTTTCCTAAAATCCAGTGGAATATACTCAACTACCGGCATAACTCTTTCGAGCATGGCAAGGTAGCTTGACAAAGAGTTGACTCAATTGTCTGGACTGGACAATTTTGCTTCAGAGTGGGAACTTTCTTCTTCTTGCGTGCCTATGTCTGGTCCTCTCAAAGGCTGATAACCTTTCATTGTAACAATCCACTAAATCATGTACTTTGTTATTGATGAATGATAGGATTTCCAAATCGTCTTTGAGCATAGCACAGCCTTTCAAGATTTTGACACAATTTTAGAGAGAGTTGAATTTTTCTTTTAAGATAATCAATAGGGTGAAAGCAAAATTTTCCTATAGGCAAACAATATTAGATTTAACAAGTAAATCCATTTGCATTATTCATTTAAGGAACCACAAATCCACAAGTCTCTACACATGAACTAAAAATAATAAATCTGCAAATCAAACCCCAAAAAAATATCCAATTATATGCAACCACTGCGCTATGGTCATTTGATAGCCCAAAAGTGAAAATATGTGATCCCAAAAAACTTTTACAAATATTTTCTTTCATATTAACTTACTGCTCAAGCTGGACTGCAAACTGTGCAACTTTAAGTTGGCACTAGTTAGTTGTACTAATAACTTCTCCACCTCGATAGAGCTCTGCAACTCGCTCAAACTATTCCAAAGCCAGTTCCAAATTTTCTTTAGCTTCATATATTTCATCCGAATTCTTGTAGAAAACAATATTTTGAATTTCAATAAAAATCCCTATCTAAAACAAACAGATAAATTTACTCATAACCTGATCATCATAAAGATATTCACAAAATAACCATACAACTTCTGCAACGAATGCCTTGTACATTACATCCAACCAAGAAATTTTCGTTACCAAAATATTTTCAGGGGACCAATGTCGTGCATATCAGGCTTTCTTGTCAGTACAAATTAAAAAAATTTCATTTGGAAAATCATGTTCAAAAGGAACCACAACTACTAGAAATCAGAGAGAGTGCCTTGGCTATACTAACATACAAAGAATACAATTATTTGCAGCACTTACAAAGATCTCCTTGTAAATTATTCAGAAATAAAATATAAAGAGGGCTAGCTACCATTCGTGGGATCACTAAAGGGCAGCCAAACACACTTTTTCGACTGCAACTATTCTTGTGCAACATCTACAATGCTCTCTATTGCAAGCTGTTACATTTTTCTTTTCAAAACTCCCTATTTAGTGCAAAATTCATTTGACTATTAACTATCAATACATGCTAAGAACATTATTAATTTTAATCATCAACCACCGTCAGTTACAAAGTGAAAAATAAAATATTACAATATCCTGTATCTCTCTAAAGTCTAAACATGTTACAAAGTCACAATATTAATATTAAGGGTTGTCCTTTGTATCCTCTTTGTTTTTTGTTCACCTTGCCAGTGCAAAGGTGTTGCAGATTTGTCAATTTGCTTCAGCCTTGGAACTGGTAAGGAGCTTCTTGGGAGATGTCGGAAAGTCCATTAACAAATTGGATAGCAACTCAGTATAGAGCAGGCCATCAACCTGTTGTAGGTCTTTGTTCAAATCTTAGTTTGTACAATTTTCCATCACTATACTATAGTCAATGATGGAAACAACCTCAACTTTATTGTTGTCCAGATACAGCTGTAATGCTGGCTGTAGAGAAGCAAATCAATGGCATGAGAATCAAATCCTTTGGAAGAGAAATTGCAACTTCACTCATTATGTGTAAAGCATCAAATCAATGTACTAGAAAATATTTTAACAGCAAATACGAAATGTGAACAACATATGTCAAATCATCATTCTCTTCCAAATCTCAGTCTTGAATGTGTAAGTTAAGAGATTGATTCATATGGTAGAAAGGAAAACACCATTGGGAGAAAAAGAAATACTATTGGCTCAAATATGAAAAGACTAATGATGAGGTTAGTGATGTTTTTTTGTCAATATGATCAATATAGTGAACCTCTTATTTTAATATCATAGTTATGAGGGGATGGGAAGTGGTATGGGAGTCTGGGATTTGTACCTGTGTGTTTATTTGAATAAAATTTGGAGATCGTACTTGGAGATGGAAAAAATAGAAAAATATTTATAAATAATTTTAAATTTTGAAAAAATAATTAGTCTGGATATGCAACTTCAAAGAATGTAAATTGCCATTATGCTTAAAAATTAAAAATTGACATTTTAAAATATTGAAATAGATGTCAACAAAAACAAAGATTAATTATATTGATATTTAATAAACATCATCGTCACATAAACATTTAATTTATAAACCATAATTATCCAGAGATTGCAGATAGAGATTAAGGGAATGCTGTTAATTTGAAAACAGGGCGCTGGCTACATTTCAATCAATTGATAAAAATTCAATGTATACACATTTTAAGTCTTATTATTGTTTCTCTTCATACTATTACGTCTCTGGGATTTAATAAGAAAAAATTCTGCTACAAAAAACTCTTAAAATTTCATGCAAAAAATAGAAAACTACAAGTCTATTTGTGTACTTCTTTAGGTCTTTTAGCTCTTTATCATCATATTTCTTTAGTTCATTAAGAGGCATCCTTTTTAGTTTATGAATTAATGATGGGATGTTGTTGTCCATGCACCAATGGAAGATTACATAGGTCTAGGTACTTATGCAAAGAGATTTTTATTGAACAATATATAGTTACTTTTGCTGTGGTTTAGCATATGAAGGCCTGAAACCATTTTGTGTGATTGACTCCTCATTCCTGCAAAGGGCTTATGATCAAGTGATCCATGAGGTTGACTTGCAGAAGTTACCTATCAGATTTGCAATAATGGAGGCAGCATATGAAGATGGACACATAAGTCAAAAGTGCAAAAATGCATTGAGTTTAAAAGGATTACAGCTTGCTGTATATAAAGACTTAGTGGAACTTTCTCAAAATGGGACTATTAGAGCCAGAAGAAAGGCGACTTCTCTTCCAAATTTGAGGATAAAGGAGATGGCATTCAGTGAAAGAAATGTCTTTATGACAAACAGTCAAGGGAAATCAAACCTTCAAAGGACAAAGTGACAGTGAGGGAGGCATCTCATACACTCAAGAAAACAAGTGAAAAGGGTTTGCAGCCTGAGATTTTGGACAAGAAAGTATTTGCAAATGTTAGAGGAAATACAAAAATATGGACAGAGTAGTATCTTTGATCTGGATTGTGGGATCATTATAGGGATGCACCTTTATGATGGTTTGTTCAAGGTTACAAGTGTTAAATACGCACTCAAATCTTTTATTATGGATCAAATTTGAAGGATCATATAGGAAAACAGTGGAATAAGTGTGTGAGTGGTATGCAAGACATGTATGAGAGGCATACAACCCAAGTGGCTAAGTTGAAGTTGCAGCAAATCTAATGCAAGTTTGAGTGGAGGGGGCTGCAAAAAGAGCAAACAAAATCAAGCTTGTCTCATACATTATAGGGTTGAAGCCTAAAAGGTCACCAACAGTGGACCTCTGTGTGGCCCAAGGAGAAGGCAGTGTGAAAATTTTAAAAAGGTTCAGAAGTTGACTGTTCCTCCAAATCCAACTAAGAATCAACATGCTCACTGAACAAGGCCGTAAGAGGATCCTGATCTACCCACTTATTAGCTAAGAGGCTTGACGCCTCTAAAACAGTGTGAATATAGAATCTCATCTAAAGAAAGTCTTAATTCCTGGGCTTCCTGTAAAAGCTTTCAATTTTTTTCAATTTGGACAATGGCTATTCTGAAGACTATTTATAAGTTATAACCACAAATTCAATCAAATCACCTTCCACTACCAGCCATTCACAACCAAGAGAAGAGGCTAATGCCATCCCAGAAACGACAGCTTCCCACTCAGCCTCATTATTAGTTTGACAATCTAAAAAAATGACCACCATAATTTCTAATCACTACCCCTTGTCCTGCCAATCTTGGATTACCTTTAGACACCATCAAAATTTAGCTTAAAGAACCCTTCTAGAGGATACAACCAAACTGTCCTTTTTCTTTCTAATTGCTTATCTCATATCCCTTCATTGTGAGAAAGTTAAAGATATTTTTATAGATCAACACCATGTGGGATACTAATTTGGTGTATGAGACTTTCCTCACAGGAAGCATTCAAGGGTATTGTTTTCCATTTACCTTGTACCTTATTCCTTAAACATCATGACCAAATTCCTTAGTAAACCCAAACCTAAAAAGCCACTTGCTCCTGGTAAGAGAGGAGTCATCATGAAATGGAGGGTGAGAAGTTGTTGCCTCTTGGTGACCAAGCAACTGATTTGTCCCTGAATTCAAGCTTAACTGCAGTAGACTACCTTTTTCTTCAACTTATTTTTTGATTGTTCTTTTTTTTTTTTAGACCTTGCTATCTTTTATATTTAAATTTTAGAGATTTTTTGCAAAGTATTCTCCAGAGTGGAAGAAAATTCAGGGCTAAGCATGCAGTCATCTGCTCATGTTGCTGACAAACCATGAGAACCATAAACCCTAGACAATGTGTCAGTGATTCATTGAAGAAAGATCTGAAAGCCAAGAGGCCCTTTAAAGCTAGGTTGTAGGTAGTTCAATAGGAACAAAGGATTGAGTGTGCTTTTTCTACAAGCTTGTGAAATCGGGTTCAATAACATGGCTTACGTGGCATATGTTTCTTGTTGATGTAATAAGGGCAGATTAAATTGTTGTGACAAGGTTCCCAAGTAGGAGGAGATTACCTTGATTTCACATTATAACAATGTTTGAGAACCAAAATTTTTCATTAAACTCACTCAGGTCCTACTGCCGATTCCTCTTGTGGGGTAATCTTTATTAGGGGTTCCATTCAAATCTAAGGCTACAGTTACATGTTAGAGTCTTTCCGGGCAAGCATCTTTGGGATGCTAGACACAGGAAAGTATCGATGCGTCAATTCAGTGTAGTATTGAATGTTTAGGTCTCTGTATTGTAAGTGGATGGTATTTGATCTTGTAAACAAGTCACTCAAAAAATACACACCCCTAAGTTATAAGAAAATGAGGACTACAGTTTTGATAGATAATTAAAAATTATTATTTTGCTTGTGTATATAAAAAGAGACAAAAAGTACCTGCTGCGTCATTATGCCAAAATAATGAGATGGTATCTTTTTTATCCTGTTCTGGTAAATTTTATGCAACAATATAATATATTCATTTAAGAAAGGAGGCAAAGGACAAATCTACAAATTTTTATCTGCTGACATACTTGAGTGGAGGCATTGGAAAACAGAGAGCCAAATCCTCAACATGTCCTGCAGGAATTTCCATCTAATCTGATCACATACTTAATGAACTTTGGTTTCTTCTTGGAGGCTTCACTATGGATGCCCCTCTCTACTCTGTTGTCTGCTATGTGCAACTGTTTGTATGGCTGTGTGGAGAAGGGCAGATGAAACGACTTGTATGTAAAATTGAAAGAGTTACCATAAGAGAAGAATTGACTTGTATCAAGAACCTTAAAATCCATTTGACAAGGCTCCATCTCCACTCCTCCCCAGAAGTGGAGCATTTGTCATGAGTGGAACTCATTCAAACACAAAATTTCATAGTTTTTGAAACATTTATCATTTTTGTATTTCCCTCTTTTGGGGACTTTTGGAATGTTTAAGGATATCCAATGCTCTACACAAAGGAAGATGACCAAGAGCTAATCCTGAGATTTTCAATGCCAATAAATCGTATTAGCATCAAAATTTCCTGTTGTATTAGCATAATTGATAAGTAGTAGTGAAACCCCATTGACCGTTAATAACTAAGCCTTACCTTAATGGCATTTCACTGATAAGAGTCTTTGTGTGGAGCTTTTTTCCTTGAATTAAGATAACTTATGGAAGTAATATTCTATCCCAAGTAGACTATGCTGTCTTATGAACCTGTGAGTCCTTGATAAGCAGACATTTGTACAAGTTTAGTTCCCTGTTAATTTTCTATACTTTTTTGTGTATCTAAATGTCGTGGCCATTAATCCTTTGAGGAGTTAGGTAGTTCTAGAGGGTTGGAAATCATTTTTAAACTTTTCCCTCAGGTCGTTAGCTGATAGTTGATTAGTGGCTATGGTTTTCAAGTTTTCAGCAGATAAAACATTGCAACTTTGAGCCTGGAGCTATTGATATAGCTGAGAGTATTTTTAATTGATTCAAATGAGGTAAAAGAGGAAACGAATAAGTACACACTTGATAAGGATATGATCCCACCAATCCAATGCACAGTACCAACTTGAATAGAGGTCATCTGGGAAAGAAAATAGCTTACAGTACCAATGGTAATCTAGAAGAAGAGGAAAAGTAGAAACATTCTATTGACAAGAGAAAAAAGATCAAAAAAATTATCGACCAAAAAGCTCATCAAACAGAATTTTAAATTTGTTGTTGCTTCTTATGGAAGACATTTGAAATATTGAAGAATAATTTAAAAACTTGAGCAAATTAGTGAACTTAAACATAAAGAAAAGGAAAGATTGATCCTTTATATTCAGAAGGTGAGAACCCTTTGAAACTAGTGGGAAAACACTTGGAATGAGATTAGATGAATTTTGAACATAAAAGAATCTTTTTGTAATACTATTTGACATTGAAAGGAACTAATCCACTGAAGAATTTTTTACCATGCAACTTGACTACCAACTTACTGTTTCTTCTTGCTATCACATTTCCCATTTGTTAAAATTATTTCTTTATCCAATAACTAGAGAGGGCAATGATGATTTGTTCATAGCTGAACAAGAAACAAATATGTAACAAAATAATTAGAGAGGGCAATAATGATTTTTTCATAACTGAACAAGAAATAAATATGCAACAAAATAAATCATGAATACGCATGCATGCAACAACAGAAATAAAAAATAGTATATTAAATTTAATTTCGAACTATCAATATTTAAAGAGAAAAGCATTGATGGGACCACTAAGGAAATCAGTGTCTTATATTAGTCTGTAGTTCATCTTAGAAAAACAAATTTAGTTTAAATCTTGACTGGAACTAAAACTGGATTTATAGACAAGAGGATATTCCTTTGAGAATAAATTCCACTACAACTTCCACATAACTGTAGGATGTACTACAAAATATACATTCATGTATCCATTTAAAGAATCGCAAAGAGATCATAAGGACACATCAAACCTCCAAATAAGGTAAACGAAGAAATAATTATTACATCAACCAATGCCAGTAAAAGCATAATGATGTAGAAAATACATTTGATCAAATTTTTATTAAAAAAAAAATGATTACTCTTACTACAATGGAGGGAATACCTGTCAGTAACTTCAAGAAATACTCTTAGCTGTAATAACCTATCAAGTGTTGTTCTATGTTTAGAGAGACCATCTGAAACAACCTATTCCTCTAATGATTTGGCAGCACAGCAGTGTCAATATATAACAGCAGAAATACATATTCCTTTGACACAGGAGGCAATGACCTGCAAAACCATGACATTCATTTACATATTTTGAAAAGATAATCAAATCACTTGGTGTTCAATTTCACTTCCAAGAATAAAAAATCCTTCAATTCTTCTCAAGCTTCATGTATGTTGCTATTATGTTATGCAACTAAACACATACATGTATTGTATTTGTACGCAATCAACATGACTAACAACATATAATTCTAATGGTTCTCCAAATTATGTTCACTGGAGAAAGAAAATAGTCTATACTAAATACTCCATTCATAAGTCCTGTATCCAACCAATGTATGCTATCTTCACATTCTTAATTCCTTACCCTTAATATAGATAAATGAGAGTACAAATTTTAAAAGACTTCAAACATTAATCTTAAGACACTATTTTCAATCTCAAATTATGTCCACAGTTAGATGTGGAAGAGGAATCAAGATGAATGCAATTCCTTACATTCCTTACATTCTAAACTTTAAAGTAATCAAGATTACTCTTGTTTGGTATATTTTATTTTATTGCAATATCTTTTGTACAGAAACTTGGATGCTTTTTAGCCTCCTATAGATTCTTGGATCTCAACCATATGAAGCAAATGCCAGAAAAAAGATTGAAACATTTGCTTGCCAGTTGTCATTAGGTTTATGAAGTTCATTTTGAGGTTAAGGTAAGTTGAAGTACCGAAAGTTCATCCTCATTCACAATCACTTGGGGGAATTAAATCTGAAATGCAGGGTTCAATCTATAGGTTCCATCTTTTTTCCTACTAGGAAAAAGTTCAAACATTATATCAGTAAAGAATCTTGAGAAGCACTAGACAAATATTATACTAAATTGAACATATTTCTTTATCCGATAACTAGAGAGGGCAATAATGATTTGCTCATACCTGAACAAGAAATAAATATGCAACAAAATAATTAAAGAGGGCGATAATGATTTGTTCATAACTGAACATGAAATAAATATGCATCAAAATAATTCATGAATACGCATGCATGCAACAACAGAAATAAGAAATAGTATATTAAATTTAATTTCGGAACTACCAATATTTAAAGAGAAAAGAATTGATGGGACCACTAAGGAAATCAATGTCTTTTATTAGTCTATAGTTCATCTTAGAAAAACAAATTTAGTTTAAATCTTGACTGGAAGTAAAAATGAATTTATAGACAAGTGGATATGCCTTTGAGAATAAATTCCCCTACAACTTCCACATAACTGTAGGATGGACTACAAAATATACATTCATGTATCCATTTAGAGAATCACAAAGAGCTCATAAGGACATATCAAACCTCCAAATAAGGTAAACGAGAAATAATTATTACATCAACCAATGCCAGTTTCAACCCTTGAAATTCAGGATGTCCTCCACTTGGAAAAGCATAATGATGTAGAAAATACATTTGATCAAATTTTTATTAAAAAAAATTGATTACTCTTACTACAATGGAGGGAATACCTGTCAGTAACTTCAAGAAATACTTTTAGCTGTAATAACCTGTCAAGTGTTGTTCTATGTTTAGAGAGACCATCTGAAACAACCCATTCCTCTAATGATTTGGCAGCACAATAGTGTCAACATATAACAGCAGAAATACATATTCCTTTGACACAGGAGGCAATGACCTGCAAAACCATGACATTCATTTACATATTTTGAGAAGATAATAAGATCACTTGGTGTTTAATTTCAATTCCAAGAATAAAAAATTATTCAATTCTTCTCAAGCTTCATGTATGTTGCTATTATGTTATGCCACTAAACACATACATGTATTGTATTTCTATGCAATCAACATGATTAACAACATATAATTCTAATGGTGCTCCAAATTATGTTCACAGGAGAAAGAAAACTGTCTATACTGAATACTCCATTCATAAGTCCTGTATCGAACCAATGTATGCTATCTTCACATTCTTAAAACCTTACCCTTAATATAGATAAATGAGAGTGCAAATGTTAAAAGACTTCAAACATTAATCTTTAGATACTATTTTCAATCTCAAACTATGTCCACAGTTAGATGTGGAAGAGGAAAATGGCATAAGCAAACAAGAAATGCATGTATTAGATCGTCCTTTCATAATTCCAGTCCAAAGAGACTGAAGTTCTACATTGAACACAAGGACATTCAGGCAGTACCAAAACAAGGACCCGTGAGTATGCAGATCACTGTCATGATGGTTGATTTCTCATTGCCATCCTTGGGAAAGATAAATCCTGCAAGGTGACAAGGACTTCAAAATCCAACAAGGCAACACAAAAGAGAAAAAGAATCTGTCAGAAAACTGATGGCAAACGTTAACATGTAGAAGAAAGGATGGCACCTTCCAATTTGCATGCAAAGTGGGAAAAAATCACTAGAAGTTACAATAGCACTTCAAGTTGGGTACAAACCCCTGTTAATATATATAGACTTCCAAAGGAAATGTGAGTGGGTAAGACTATTCCTCAACAACCAATGATCCTTAAGTGCACTATAATCTAACTAAAAATGACCCACCAAACGATCAAGGCATAGTATAAATGTGAAAAGATAGTTTTCCCTAACTTTTAATGCATTTTATCAGCTTAATTTTAAAGATAATGGATCTGTGAGAAAGCCTCTAACAGTATCTCAGGAGAGTGGCCTTTTCTTTCAACTCAAAATAGACTAGCAATTTTTGTTCCAAAGTACGGTCTGTCCCAAATGCATAATCAATTGAAACCATTATTATTAAATAGCATGTTAGACTGCAAAATTTATAAACAGTTCCCGTAAACAAGCAGGGTTGGAGGTCTGACATTATACAACTCATCGAGCACTAAAAAGAGAATATCATGAATCCTATGTTGTGATTAGTAAAAAAAAAAACAAATAAATGATGGGGAGGACTAGATATAAAGGCATTCCAGATCTAAGAGATTTTTCAAATATTTAAACAATCAACAATGTCAGAAAAAAGTTTGCCCCACTACTGACCTCTGTCCTCGAAAAATTCATGGATAGTATTCTGTAAAATAGTTTCTAAAAAAATCGAAAGATAAGATGCATCTTTGAGTAGAAATAAAAAATATACCTAGAATTTAAACACAGAATGGAAAAAAGGAAAATCTAGAAACCTAAGCCACACAATATGACATATACTCTCAAATGATAGCTCAAGACAGAGGACTGTCAAATGAACTACAACAGAGTATTAATGGCCTGCAAACCAACATACTACAAAAATGTTGAACCCCATATTCATTCAATGATCTAATGTGGTTAATTTATAGTGGTAATCATATTAATAAAGGAAAATTTTAAAGTTATGTATAATAGTTAGGTGTAATCATTATTACCTATCGGTGAAATTACAAGAATCATGACCTGCAAAAGAAGAAAACAGAGTGCCCCAATCTAAAGAATTAAAGAAAAAAAATCCCCAACTTACTGGGATCAGTAGGAGTAATCATGGCAATCCCGTTGAAAGAACAAGACCCAGTTTGCATGCCCATCTTGTGATAATAGCTGTTGAAGGCATAAGAGGCATGGTCTGCAACTATATTAGGCTCATAGCAAGTCCCGCTGACCTGAATAGCCTGGCAATCTGCTGCGCCGCTCCCACTGGCCCAATCTAATGCCTCTTGAAGAAGCTTGGTATTTGTCCCTGCTATGGCCACACAGAAGCTCTCGACAGTGGTGTCATTGGCCAGAATCGAAACATTACCGGTGAGAGTAGACAGGCATGCTGTTGGCTGAGAAAAACCCCCAATTTTTTTCGATATCGAGCCGTGTCTGAGGTCGTCATTGAAGCTCGTGGAGGGAAAAAGAAAATGCATGTCAAATGTGAGAGGGAAAATGAATTTTTTTAAGAAAATTATTTTTTATTGTCTTAATTTAAGACAATTAGAAAATTAAAAATACAATTTAAACATAAAATATATATTTAAGACAAAATTGATATTTTGTCTTAAATTAATGTCTTAAACCTTTCATGTAGTAGTAAATCTGGTATGAAATGTACCTTGGTTGGTTGTTAAGATTGGTTCAATTGTGTTATGGATGATGTCATGGTTGTTTTAGCCAAATTGTTAACTGGTTAGGGTATCGTGCGAAGAGAAAATTGAAATCTCTTCTTGACACCCTAGTGGATGCCCTGTTGACTGATTTACTGTTGAAATTGTGGTTGATTTTTGTATTGAACTGATTATGTTAACTTGATTTGAAGTTGATGGTCTCATTATGATGTTGTTACTCTTTTTCTTCACATGTCATCTGGGATAGTGGTTTTTTCTTATAGTCACGTTGTGGGTTCCATTTTTGGATGTGTCTTTCTCTTGAGTTAAATTTTGATTTGAAGAGTCTTCATCCATTGGGGTTGCAAAACTCATTTTATTCTGACTTACTCTCGTTTGTGAGTTCTTGATTAATCATTCTTTTCTTGGGCTTCCAGAGGCGAGGGTAATCTTGTTTCTTATTATTTCTTCATTGATTTGATTCTTGCCAAGTTTTGGATGGTAATGGTGATTTTGAACTTATGCTTGGGATGTATCATGTCATTGGAAATTCTGTATTGTGATTTTGGCGAGATGGGTAATTCCTCGCATGTATTTATGTTGAGATTGGATATCATGTTTCTTTGTGTGAACAACCCTTACCTGGTTTTGATTTATGTTAGGGGTCTTAGGGAGAGTGGCTCTTCGTGGGGGCTGGCGCCTCGAAAGGAGGAAGAGCTCAGGAGAACCCACGTAAGAGTAGTTAAACAAGTGATAACCTAAAAATAGAATTTAGGGGGATGGGTAGTAAAACACACAAGATAATAAACATTGGATTCCTCATCTATGCATTAGGGCTATCATAGGCTAATGATAGACTGAGTAGGCCATGGTCGGAAAATTGCATCCCTTGTCCCCATGGAGGAGGTTATTGGCTCTCTAGCTTTTTGTTTTCACCCCATGGTGTCGCACGCTCAAGTAGGAGGAAGGGCCGGAAGATCCATAGATGGGTGCAGGAAGTTGGAGGAAGGGCTAGGAGATCCCATGAGAGCTATGCGATGACACTCTCCACTAACACCCTTGTACCTTGTTTCTTGTTGCCTTTGGAATCATGTTTGCATGAGCTACCCTATGGTGCCGGTGCCTCAAGTAGGAGGAAGAGCCAGGAGATCCATAGATGGGTTCTGATGCCTCAAGTTGGAGGAAGGGCCAGGAGATCCCATGAGAGCTATGCGATGACACTCTCCTCTTGACATCCATTTGTCTTGCTTCATTTTTCCTCTGGAATTGTATTATGTTTATTATTTCAGTTTGATTTGGAAATGTTTCATGATCCTCCTTTGGTTACTTGTTTACTAGTTATTGCTTTGTTTAATGTGATGAGATTTATGACTTTAAGTTGTTATGTGGGCTCATGAATGTTGTTGATTATGTCATTGTAATCCTTGAGTTTCATGATACTTTTGTATGATGTTGTCTTTTGGTTCCCTGTTTGGATGTTCTTGGGTGAGGTCTCTTTCTTATCAGCTCCTTAGCATGGGGGTGGGTCTACAGACCCACATGGTTGGGTGGAACATGCTAAGAACTCCATTGGATCCCCAGTCAAGGATTGAGAGGTGCGGATTGGTGCTGTTGCAACGGCTCCAAAGTTGTATCATTCTATCTTGTCATGTGGTTCCCACCCATATTGGAAACATGTTTGTATCATTGTAAGACTTGAATAGTGTAAAGTAATGAAAAGGATGTGATGTAATATTTTATCATTGGTAAACCTTGTGTGGATATGGATCCATATCAGATGTTATTCAAAGTGTTGTATTTATTTAAGTGAATGGTTTCTTATTGATGGTTTTATATGTATGCTTTGTCATGGATTAAATTTGGCTTTCATTCTTTATCATTGATGTATGGAATTAAGTTTCGTATTGTATCCTCGTGTACCCCAAGGGACATAAGTGATAGTGGATTTGTTTAAATGAATTTTCACGTCATAACTTAATGTGCATCTCATGCATGTTAGTTTTATTTATTTTTTAAAATTCTGTGGTAATTGTTGCTTTAGTTGTCCCATATGGGGTTCGCATCGGTGTTACAAGAAAAAATAGAGGAAGATAAAATATGATGAAAACTAATAATGTTGGTATCAAAGCCACATATGAGAGAGATTAGAGAATAATTATGACAAAAATTAAACTTATTTCAATTAATATTATTTAAATTGTTTATAATAATTCTTTAATATTATTTAATAATGAAATAATTTTAATATTTAAATTATTATAATTATGAAAAAGTGTAGTATATGTTAAATAATTAAATATTATTTAAACTATATTCTATATATTTAAGCTATTATTTAATAATAGCTTAAATAATATATTATGTAATAATGATTGTATATTTAATATTCTATAAAATGATAATTATTATATAAGAAAAATTAATATTATTTAAATTATATTAATTTAATATTAACTAAAATATATTATTAAATTAAAGAATACACTAATTATGTCACATTAAATATAATGCTAAATGTTATTTAATAATTATTAAATAGTTTAAGTATCTTATATTAATGGGATGGTAGTGACAAAGCAATATTCTTACGCTAGCAGATTAGAATAGTTCATGCAAGATAACATAATTTACCAACATCAAAACAAAAAATTAAAAAAGTAAATGGGTTGGAGGGGCCACACAAAACAACCACTAAGTCAAAGGCTTAGTGTGATGCTCTGGCTGTGCAATACAAAAATGAATCAATTATTCTCCTTTGGTCGGCGCTTTTTACTTTGGTAGGTATTAAATATTTTTATGTACAGAATTAGGAAAAATAATAATATCATTAAGCATAATGATTATAATATAATTTATATACAATAAACAATATTTAGTTATTAGTTATATAAAAATAGATTTGAAATAAACATATATATTTGAAGAAGTGTTCAATATCTTTGTTCTCTTTATTTAAAATTGCAATTAAAAATAATACAATAAATTTTTAATATTTCAATATATATTTGAGGACCAAGCATCTAAACTTCCACGCCTCGGGACACACATCAATTTAAAAGCCCTTTGTGGTTTCTCTTTGTTTACCTAGACAAATTTTTTGGGTTCTTTCAAAACTTCCAAATAGATCAAGGCTCAGCTCCCACCGCGTTTCCACCGGAATGCATTTATGTGAATAGAGAAAGTTCTAAGTTAAATGCAAATGGAGAAGTTTTTGATACAGAAGCCAAACCCTATCAAGACAAAGGGAAAGTAAATGCACTCCCAATAATTCTATTCACTCTCTAGGTGATAGTACCTTAACTTACCACCATTAAATTTTGACTTTGTTTCCAAAAGATGAAAGTAAAAGTACACAAAATGGATATTTCACATCTAAACAATACATTTCATATTAGGGAAGGAGAAATTATTCATCGCTTTCTCAATCTTAACTCTATATAATGAACCATCAATGCAAGGTTTTAGTGATTGTTTTTGTAAATCAACATAATCACCATGTGCATGTGAAATTGCCACAAACCATAATTCATGCCTATGAACAATGCCCTCTTTACCAGTAATATCTAAATAACCATATTTAGAGGCATCCAAGAATTTAGATAAGTAACAAGTGTCATTAGAAATGTATGGCTCTCATAAACCAATCTACTTAAAAAGTGATTAGTAATATTGATTGATGCCCTATAAATGTAACATTGAAATACTAGTTAAAAATTTGTATTCAACTGAACCAACATAAGGATTATATTTGTGAGCATATGTAAAGAAAATTAAACTGAAAAATATTACTTTCTCTTATCATATCATGACTTTATCTTAAGTTAATAAAGGAGGTAATCACATGTATACATGTACATAGAGGAATATGTATATACATATGTACAGTCGATATTATATACATGAATGTTAGCTTCATAATATTTATTTGTATATCAAATGTATACATACTTGATACATATATATATATATATAAACATATACATATATATTAGTATATATATATATATATATGCATATATATAATACATAGTGTTGATGCTATTCCGTTGACATATATATATATATATATATATGGTATTTAATAGATGTCGATTTATATATATGCTATGCAAGTATTATAGGCCAATTAATACATATGTTTGACTTAAGATTAAAGGCCGATCTATATGCAAGTAATGTGCAATATTAAAGGCCGATATGGAGAAGTAAAAAATAGTTGATATCACTTAAATTGCATCATTTTTTATAGCAGCAATATACATTAAGATTGGGGCACATTTATCAAAAGATAGAAGCAATGGAAACATTAAATAAACATGTTTGTCTTGCAAGTGATTTTAATGCATGTGAAAAGGTAAAATCAGCATGGACACATACCAATTCAATGTATTGACAATGCATATGATAGAAGAAAAAAGATTTTGATGTTTATTAAAGTCTATTGTTTGAAGTATTTAAATTGCATGAAATGAGGATGTGAACCTAGCAAGTAATGTTCTTGGTCAAAGCACAAGCTTGAACGCTGAAATAGGGGAGTCGACTCATCTTTTCTCTGTCAATAGAACAAACTGTGACCAAGTTAACTTAGCATTTATAGTGTTTCCTACAAATAGAAGAATGTTTCAATGAGGTAAACCACACCAAAAAGATAGGAAAGTTGGCAAATACATGGAACCAATATATGGAAACTCTCTTTCTATAGAAGTCTCTTTTGGTTGCAAGTTGATTCTCATATTTTAGGCATGAGCATATTTGAATTGGTCTTGAGTTGTTGTCAAGCTAAAGGGATCAATCTGTAGAATACCAAGCTGAGTAAGTTTATAGAATTATGCCACCTTTACTCCATGATAGCTGAGTCAATTTGCATGGTGCATGGTGTCGAATTACTCACCCATTTTGTAGGCATCATAGACTCAGATTTTACTATAAATAGAGGATTTGATTGTTCATTTGGGATGCATTATTCTGAAAACCTATTATGTTGCAAATATTTTGATAAGCTATATTTTGTGAGAGCTTAGAGTTACTTTCTGAGAGCATTGAGATATCTTGTGAAAGAGGACATAGTGAAGTGTCACTTTAAGTGGAAAAATGAAGGCTAGCAAGCTGTCTTTGGTAGGTTGTGCAACAAGTCAGTCAATTGGGTTAATCGTATTACAAGCATGAGGATCTAATTTTCTCTTATTTGTCTTTATTTATGAAAGAATGAGATTTTAATGTTTTGTTTGAACTACTTGAGAATACATGCATTAGGAAATCATAGCATTTGCTTTGGAAAGGAAAAGAAGTTACTTTATGGTTAAATTTTGTGAAAGTGTTTGTATATTCTCCATAATAGGAGTGTTTGATTTTCATTGGTATTACTTTCCAAAAATGACAAAATATTATTAGCTTAAAGGAAGTTTCTTAATACTCCTATATACCCTATACAGGAATTAGATATTGATGTTCTATACATAGATAGTTTAGACTACGTGTATAATGTGAAATGTATCAACGTCATGAAGCAACTTGACACTATAGCTTATTATACTAGGGAACCTTGAAATGATAGGGTTAGCATTACAAAAGTAAAGGTATCCAAGATATGATGTGACATTATGTAAACCCCATCAATTATCTTTACTGAAATGATCACTGATCATATGTCACTCTCGAATGAAATCCTAGGTTTGGAATAACCTAATGAGTCAAGAAGTTTATTTGAGGAAACCCTAGGTTAAGATTTACCTACTAGGTTGAGAAAAGTACTTGACTACCATTGAAACCTATAGGTTGGGATTAATTTACATGTTTAGGTGGATTAATTGGTCCTATTTGGAACATATAGGTTTAGATTAACCAATATGAACAAACTAGTCATTAGATGATGTCTTTATCCTAGGATTAGGGTATACTAAGGTTGAGACTCACTTATGAGATTAAGTAGATCATTTGAGTTTATGAGATGCTTTATGTTTTATAGGTGGAATTACCTATTGAGTTAGAGCTGATATTTGTTTAGTTTCTTAATACTCTTGATATGAAGTCATAATATTGACAAGATTCTACTTCCTTTGAATGACTCATTTTACTAAGGAGATTACACTCTCGAATGGAATCATCTATGGTATGATTATTCTTCGATTGAGGTCATTCATTGATGTGGCTATACTCTTGATGAGAACCACTTACTAATGTGATATATTATTGAATTGAGTCAGTTATTTATGAATATTTTAATCTATGATTAGATAAAGCTTATGTAGCTATACTCTAGATTATAAAGTTATACTTGGGAATGGGTTGTTTTTGAGTGGATAGCTTGTCTATGCAAAGTTAATTTTTAGACTAGAAAAGCTCATATGTTATACCTAGGATAGGAATATCCATTGAAGGGGTAACTTATGCTTAGGATTTATTAGTAGAATTACCATTGTATTTTGGGAAAAAGGGAATAGGTTATTTCTAAGGTTGGGGACTATCTATGGAAGGAAATAACCTAAGCATAGTATATGAACAGTCATAATCCAAACCAAGCTATAGAAGTGTATGTGAATAGAATGACTATCACTCGAAGCACTGGGTTCAAGAATACTTTGGCCAAAGTAGTGTAAGTAGCTACTATTTACACTGTCAATTCACTGTATTCCTTTTATGCAATCTAGTTCAAGATTTTCATACTCGTAGGAATTACAACTAGGTATGAATAGGTTTTGGTTTATAGGAAACAACACTAAGCTCAGATAAGCAATTGTTATGAGGTTTACCAACCAATCTCTTCATCAAAGGGTAGAGCCATCTTGTCATATGCGACAGATGTGCGGGGGACTGCATTTGAGTCCGTGGTTGGTGGAAAAGAATTTGAGTGATGCTTCTCCTGATCAGTTGATGGCCAAGGTTTGTGGATGTTTGTGTCAATATTGGGGACAACTAGAATGTATACACCAGAGAGCAAGGACATCCAAAATGTATGCACTGATGTGATGACATCAAGACTAGTTGTATATCTATTGTCAGATGAAGCTCAAAAGAGCTATGTATGTATCATGTACCCATCTATATGGAAGGATGTAATCATGAATGATAAACTTAAGTTCATTCAATATGATATCCATGTTATGGAATTTTTTATGAAATTACAATGGAATGTAATGGAAGTTTGGAAATAATGTTATATTTCAAATGTGCATGTAATTACATTATGGAAAGAAAAAAATTTATTGCTATGTTACGACATCACGTATTTTACTCTTGAGGTGAAAAATTTGAAATTTTTCTGAGCAATACACTGTGGTTGTTACATTGAGGATCTATGGCCTTACACAATACTTGGTCAAATTGGTATTATATCAAAAATTTAAAAAAAACCTTGATTTTTAAGCTTGTCCCCTACATTGCCTGCTTCCCCTTTTTTTGCTTCCTCAACACCATAGCCTAGATAAGTCCTTTAGACCACCAAGGCACATCTAGCAAGCAAGGACTTGGATGGATAAAAATAAACCAACCCCCATAAGAATTATGGCTAAGGTTTAGTGCCATAAGAGAAGTAGATAGATTCTCACCCTCATCATGAGTTAAAATAAAGCTATGCAAATATTTTGGTCAAGTTTGTACGAATATGTAATGCAGTCTATTTAAACATTAATGAGTAATGGTCAAAAACTAATTATAATTTTATATTTCATTCGCACAAAAAAGTGGTAAATATTTTTTATATTTTTATAGCCAAAGTTAACCTTTGACTAGTGAATTTGGTGATATTTAAGCACCTATGTAGATTTCTTGAGTGAATCTAGTCAAAGATAATATTAAAGTTGAGGTTTGCCTTGTTCACTTGTCCAATCCTTTGATAGTAATAAAAATTCTCTTTTTAACAAAGATTACATTTTTGGTGAACCATGTTTCCAAACTATATGAAATACAAAGAAGAAGGCTAATATTGGAGTGGAGTCAAAGAGAGGAAGATCCAATATAGAAGATGAGATAAGTACTAACCAAAAAGGATTTTAATTGATATATGTGTAGCTTTGTTATTATCAAAAGGGTTTGCACCCTTTCAAAAAAAATTCTTTACAATTAATTATTTATAATATAATATTTACTTATAATATATAACTTGTTAATAATAATTTTATAATAAGAAAATAGAAAACTTTATTATTATATATATAAATATTATTAAAAAAACAAACAAGACCTTAAAATAAAAATACAACCTTAAATTTGACTTAATGCACCAAATTAAAATAGTTTTTAATGATTTATTACTTACTTGCAAAATAAATAAATTATATATAGTATAGTTAACTTGTTAATAATAATTTTATAATAAGAAAATAGAAAACTTTATTATTATATATATAAATATTAATAAAAAAACAAACAAGACCTTAAAATAAAAATACAACCTTAAATTTGGCTTAATGCACCAAATTAAAATATTTTTTAATGATTTATTACTTACTTTCAAAATAAATAAATTATATATAGTATAGTTATAATGTATGGATTAATTTAGATTTTATGAATTACATTATAATATTCAAATTAAAAAACATTAATATGATAAACTCTTCTAATTATTTATTACTTTTAGGAAAAAAAATTATGTACATTATAATTATAATGTAAAAACTTTAAGTTATGGATTTTCATCTTTAAATCTAATTAATTATAATTTTATAATAGTTTTAATGATAGCGATATTAATAAAATATAAATTTTCATCTATATTATATACAAAATTTTATTAGAATATATAAATTTCATTATTAATATTAAAAATAATAATAATATAATTTTATAACTTTTTTTTATGATGGGGTTACTACTATGGAAGATAAGATAAGTACTAACCAAAAAGGATTTTTTCTTGGATATTAGATCCTTGATATCATCATCTATAGTCATGAGTTACTAGACTCTTTGGAGAAGAGAAAGAGAGAAGGTGTGATGTTCAAACTTGATATTATAAAATCCTATAATAGGGTCTCTTAGAATTTACTCTTCTTTTTATAAAATTTGGGTTTAAGGAAATTTATTGAAAATGATCCAACCTTGTGTTACCCTCCTAGGTTATATGTTATGTTTTTAAATAGGATTTTAGTAATAGCAAAGGGCTTAGACAAGGGGACCCTCACTCTCCTTACTTATTCATAATCTTGGTTAGGGTGTTAAGTATGAAAATATCTAACTTGGTTGATAATCATTCTCTTTTTTGTATTAAACTAGTCCCTTCTTCTCCCTCCTCATATTAGCAACAGTTTGGGGTGAAAGAAGTTATAAATGAATCATGTTGTAGCTTTTGGATAGAAAATAAGCTATGATAAAGAGTTTCTATTTCTTCAATACACTTTGTCTTTACAACATAAAATTGTTGTTTATTTGAACAATAGCTTAGCCAAATTATTGTCACTTATTTGGTACTCCCCCTCATGGTTAAGAAACTTTAAACCTCATATTGGAATGAGGTGGTGGAAATAATTTAGAAGAAACTTTCATGGCGGAAGGTTAAACTTCTTGGTCAAGTTGGAAAGTTTTAACTACTTAAGGCATATCTTCAAAGCATACCAATGTACTTCCTTTTTCTTTACAAGATCCCTAAGTTCATGGAATATAAAATTGAGAAAAATAGAAAAGATTTATTTGAACTAGAAAGGTGGAGAAGAAAGGATTGGGTGTTGTCCATTAGGACATGTTTTACAAAACCAAGGCTAGTGGGGGCTTGGTTTAAGAAAAATCCAAAAGTTAAGTAGAATTCTTATAGCAAAATTTGGATGGGACTCACTAAGGACAACAAAGATTGGATGGATATCATGAAACCTAATTATTTTCAAGGAAGAGACATTAATACTTTTTTAATCTACTAAGAGCATTTCTAAAGGTTCCCTAGTCTAGAATAATGATAGTAAAGCTAGAAGCTTGTTAGCAATGGGAATGAAATGGAAAGTCAAGAAATTCTTACCTAGAAATTTGGTGGTTTAGTAGAAGGTTATAATGTAAAAGAAAGCTTATAAGCTAGGTGGATAGACCTATAGTAGTTAGTTGTTAGTGTTTTTTAATTTTTGTCTCTCAAATACAACCCAAATTAAAAATTGTTAGGCTCCCTATTTTTTTTTTATCATGGGACAATACCATTTGAGGTAAGGACCACAAGGGAAGGTACATATTAAAATCTAGATACACTAGATCTAGCTTGACAATCCAAATAATGGAAAGAGATAGAATAAGAACTAAAATAGGAAACTAATCCTAAAAGTTAACTACTTTTGGTGGACTATGGCACATGATAAATTCATCAACAATATAATTTTTTTAAGAATGGGGTTATCACTTCCCAATAGACATGTTTTAGGTTATTCCAACAAAGAAACAATGGACCACCTTTTCTTCTATTGTAATTATACTAAAACATTGTAGGAAATCATATTAAAAAATTAAAGTAAATTGGGTTATGCCCTATCCTATAGAAACTTTCATTGAAATTTGGTATGTCTACTTTAGCCATCATGTTGTTATGGAGATGTGAAAAATTTCCCCCTCACATCTTTATTTGGGGGTTTGAAAAGAAAGGAATAATAGAATATTCATAAAAAGGTGGTGTTGAGTCATATTTTGAAGCCATGAGAGGCTTTGACCTCTCCCTCTTTGTATTTTTTATCGATCACATAATGAAAAAAAGCTCAATATTAGAGGTATATATTTCAAGATGACTAAAGATCTAATTAGTTCAATTATTGGCATCTCCACAAAGGGTGGGAAAGCTAAACACTTGAATAGTAGAGACAAATATTGCATTAGTTACTTCCATGTGGGAGACAATAAGCTCATGAAATTTTAGAATAAATATAAGAGACAGAACCTCCCAAGCCCTTGGAGTGAGGTAAACCTTAAATTATAAGATACTTTATATTAGAAGGAGAATTTTAATGTGTATTTATGTATCATTTTTCTCTATTGAGTCATCTTTGGCATAATTTTCTCATATACTTCATGTATTACCTACTGTCATATCATGAGAACACCATGAAGTAGGTTTTATGTAGCAAACCCACCATACTCCTACATTAGGGGCTCATTTTCTACTTATATTTTCATTACCTTAACAACTTTCCTATTATGGCTAACTCTCCTTTGCAAGTGTTCAAAATTCCTACCCCCAAACCTAGGAAAACCACTAAAGTTTCCCCCCATCTCCTATCAAAAAGACCAAGCTAAGATGAGGGGTATGGCTAAGAGGCCAATCAATAAGGTTAGTGGTCCCCAAGCCTCCAACCATTCTTATGTAAGACCAAGAACAAAGATGAGATCGGTGTGAAAGGGAAGGAAGTGGTCCAGTCCAACCTAATAAGAGATATATTAGACTTTTGATGAAGGAAAACCCCAAGTTAAGATGAGATTTATGTGGTTCTTTCTAGTGAGGGAAACGACAGCCTTTATGATTGATAGTGATTTTCAAGAAGGAAAAACTGTGGATAACATGAACGCAAGATCTTAAAGCAATACTACTAGTACCAACCCAAAAAAATAAAATAAATTAAATGTACAAACTCCTCTCAATCAAGCTCGCTCTATAATTCTTGGCGGTCAATATACCATACCAGATTGAGTTTCAAGACAAATTCAATATCAATGGGTTTTCAACAATAAAAAAAACCCAATTTCGCGAGAAAGTTGAGAATATCTAAGCAGAAATAGCTGCTGGGAGAAGGTAGCCATGGGCAAGACACATGCAGGACAGCTAATGTTAACCTTGTCTCGCAGAGAAGGGGTGAGAAAAACATAGAATAATTGAACCAACGATTTGTGAAATATCTGAACCTCCATCTACTTTCTAATTACAACCGTCAGAGGCAGAGTTCAAAAAACTCTGGCATACGGACAATCCCTACTTACTCAGTGTATTGACATATATAAAAATGAGTAAAAGCAGAATGAAATGTAGTAGAGAAAGTGTACCCGGATGACTGGTGTTCCAACAACTGGAGACTCCCAAATGTTTGCTGGAATGGCTGAAGAAGAATATTGTGAAATGGGTAATAATAATGATAGAATGCATCACCTGCCCTGAGCTTAGTTTGCACTAACCTGGAATATGATTTAAATGCATTGTAAGAAGAATCTTATTATCATCACGCCTGAAATTAAAGTGATGGCGGGGCCAGCTAAAGCAAATTTGAAATTGATGTACGTGACTAAAGTTCCTGCATTATTCTTCATACTACTTTAATATTTATTCTTTTATTTACTTTTTAAAGTGTATGTCTTATTATTATTTTATACTGATCTATTTTTATCCATAATATACTATCATAAAATACAATTTGATATATTTTTTTATATTAGATAACATAGTTTTAATAAATATCATGTATCTTTTTATTTTAATCTTCAATATTATGGAGAAGCTATCACTACTACCTTTCTTATATCTCAAATTGGACAAAAAATAAATAGAATTATATCCACTACAATACCTTCCTAATTAAAATATAATTTCTTATCTTTTACAAACAACAAAAAATCAAACAATATTTTAATAGTAATTTACATTTATTTATTTTTCTATTTATATTAATTTAGATCTAATGATTATTATTAATTTATTAATCTAAATTAATGATAAATATTATTATTTAAAAATAAATCATATAATTATTAAAGAGATAATTAAAAATATAAATTTTATGCAAATCATAATTAAAAACATTATGACAAAATATAGCCCTTTATTTGTTTTATACATATTGTTAAATTTGAGGTCTAGTAAAAAAAGTAAAGTGTTGTTGCTTTAAGGACAAACAAAAAAAAACATGTTTTGTGTTTTTTCTTTTATTTTATCATCACCAAGTTTTACTTTTCTTTATTAATGTGCTTTCACTTTTTCTTTATGCGGTACTCAAGATGATTTAAGTTCTTAATGCCTATGTGGGATGAAAATTTACTTTGATTTTATTCTTTTCTTTACACTTTGGAATGGGGAATTGTACGTATACCTTATATTAGATATTTAGGTTCATAAATTAATTATTTTGATTACTTTTACAATTAATTTAGAGCTTAAAAATCAATTCCAATCGTAATTAAAAACATTAGGACTAAATATAAGCTTTTCTTTGTTCTACTCATATTGTTCAATCAAGCGGTCTAATTAAAAAAAAAGTAAAGTGTTGCTTTAACAACACATGAATAAGATCATGTTTTGTTCTTCTTTTATTTTATCAACCCCAAGTTTTACTTTTCTTTATTAATGTGCTTTACTTTTTTTATGCGGTTTTCAAGATAATTAAGTTCTTAATGCCTCCGTGGGATGAAAATGTACTTTGATTTTTTCCTTTCCTTTACACTTTCGAATGGGGAATTGTATCTACATAAGTATATCTTATATTAAATATTTAGGTTCATAAACTAATTGTTTTTATATTTAAGAAAATAAGATAAGATGTAAAAATTAATTTTGAGCCAAGTAATATTTTGTAAGAGTTTTGTAATTTTTTAAATATGTATAGCAAGTAAAGTTTGGTCTCTTCAATTTTTTGTTTTTAAGGGAGTTTTTTCTTTTCATAATTTTTTTATATAGTTTTTTTTTT
>VDFB02156879.1:0-13123 GCA_007258455.2 Sequoia sempervirens
ATATATATATATATATTTAGTAAACTGTGAGGTAAGCCATTACTAATATTATTCATTTGTTTATGTTTCGGAAAAGTAGCCACTACTATTATTAGTGAGAAATGAAGTTAACCAAAATGTAGTCACATTTTTTACTCACAAAATTTGATACTAAAATTTAATAATATTCTGATCAAAATATGAGCATTCACAAATGGTAACACCATGTGATTGTGTCTCACTATTTAAAAACGAAGGAAAACAAGATATTTAAAAGATATAATAGTTATGCATGCAATATGTGCATCTAGTGTTAAAAAACGTGGCATTGGGAATTTGCTTGTTGGGCTCCATGCCACCCCCCTCCTAAGAAACCACATCATCACATAAGCACATCGTAGTAATCCTTATGTTAAGGTATTCCATAAATAAAGTAAGGGGAATATATTCCCAAATTCTCTAAAAAGGAGAGTTTATTAAACTAAAAAATAATTATACACATAGGTAAAGTTTAGTATTACTAGGATTCTTTAGGAGGGAAAATATTTCTTATTTTCTCCTTCCAAAATAGAAATATCTTATACGATACTGCAAACCCCAGAGAACACACACATAACCGAATAAATTTTTTTTTTAATAATAGAAATAACATGTAACAACATTAAATCATAAACACATAACATAACACATAACATTAATACACTTGGTTCTCTGGGGCACGCGAGGTTACATTGCAACCACAACACAAAATAAAGATAACGAAAACAACATAACCATTTACTTATGGAAACCATATACAATGATACAACTGATAGCCATGATGCGAGTATGATAACATCGCATAATTACATCCATGATAAATCTTTTAACAAGATCCAAATTAAACCTAACTATTACATTATTGAAATAATATTACATTACAATTTTCTTTGATACATAAATTACATTGAGTTTCCCAACATGGGGATTGATACAAGAATAATGAACATGAAGTACAACTGATCACTGGAACATCTGCACTGCGGAAGCTGAGAAGACAAGACGCTGATGGGGAACCCAACGGGTGCGGAGCACGTTCCACCCAACCATGTGAATTACGAAGTAACTCACCCCCCGTGCTCAGAGGTGACGAGGAAGTGAACCCGACCATGGATGTCAGCCGACTCAACAACATGATACAGAACAAGTATAACTCAAATATGCAATGCACAACCATCGACGTACTCAAATCACATAACAAGTTAAACTAAGAACTCATCACGATAACATGAAGTAATATCACTGAACAATCACGAATCAAATTCACAAGAAATCAAAGATACATCACAAAGAGATAACATCCAGAGGCAACAATAACAAAGCACAAGGGTGTCAAGTGGAGAGTGTCATCGCATAGCTCTCATGGGATTTCCTGGCCCTTCCTCCAACTGAGGCGCCGGCACCCATCTATGGATATCCTGGCCCTTCCTCCTAACTGAGGCGCCGGCACCATAGGGTAGCTAATGCGGAGCCAATAGTCTCTCATGAGGACGAGACTCTGACTTTGCCGACCACAGCCTTCTCAGTCTATCACTAGTCTAAGGTAGCCCTAATGCATAGCCGAGGAATCCAAAGTTTTATTATCTTGTATTTTTAAACTACCCATCCCCCTAAATCTATTGTTTAGGTTATCACTTGTTTACTACTCTTCGAGGGTTATCCTGGCCCTTCCTCATCCGAGGCGCCGGCGCCCACGAAGAGCCACTCTCCCACCTATGACCCCTAACAAATCTCAACTAGGCAAGGGTTGAAACAACACATACAAATCATAAAACCAAAACTCAGATACACGAGGTACTAACCATCTCGCAGTTGCTCAAAATCAAAAGTCTCAACCAACTATTCAACCCTTCCTCTCATAAAACCAAAAATCTCAAAGCCTACCAAGGCGAAGACGACATTATAAAATAACAAGCCTCTGGAATAAGGTTACAAACATCAGCAACGGGTTCCCACAAAGACATCATTAAACGACAAGTACACATCAAGATAACAACTCACATGTCATTTTGCAAGGATACACCATTAAGTTTGATTTAAACCCCAATTAAATAACTAAATGTGTTTATCTCAAAAGAATTCACAATTACAACTAAAAGCTAATTTTTGTTAAAACATTCGTTCATCAAAACCATTAAAACAAATACCTTAATTAAATATGCAAATGCCCATATAACATTATTTAACATTTCAAATATATATACATCAAGATTATATGTATATATATATATTTTTACTACACTAAATTATAATTATTATATTTAATAAATTAATTCAAATAATTATAATTATTAAATTTCATAAATTAAAATTTCCTCATATAATAATAAAAAAATAAATATATATATATACACACATATATATATATATATAAATATATATATATATATATATATATATTATATATTTATAAAATTTAATAAAAATAAAGTAAACTTTAAAAAAACAAAACACATAAGCCAAGTGGGGACTGCGTGGGTCGCAGAAGCCTTTGCTGTGGCAGTCGCCTGCAGATGGGGGTGCGGCGTGGGTACGGGTACCGTGCCCTCCCCAATCCCCCATAACACAATAAAAAACTTAATAAAAAACCAAAAAAAACTTCGCTGGAAAAAAATTCGATAATTTATTTTTATTATCATTTCATTTTTTTTATAAAGCACGGAAAACGAAATTCGTTTTCCTGTGCACGGTTCAACAATAAACATTTAAAAAAATACAGGACTCTTTTCCCCTTTTCATAGTTTTAAAATAAACAAATATTTCTGGTAATATAAACCAGAATATATATATATATATATATTCTGGGTAATTGAAATAATATAAACCAGACAATGTAAATATATATATATCTGGTTTAACAGATCAATATACTGGGTAAATAGAACAATATAATCAGGCAATATAAACATCTATTCTGATTTAACAGATCAATATAAATATATATATATATATACTGGAAAGAAAGTACAGAGGTATAACCAAAACAACAAAGAATTTACAAAACAATAAATGCATCTATTCATGTTTCAATATACTGATAAAACCCCAAATCTATGATCTTCAACAAGGAAAAATCATCTTTCTATAATCCTAACGTTTAAAGATTGAAATGTTTCAGAATATCTGGTTCTTGATTTGACAAAATTTAAATAGTGTAATTTCTATGGTTTTCTTTGTTTTCTAATCTAATAATTTGTTCTGGTTTCAGTTTTCAACATAAGTTCTCACAAAAATTATTTTTTTAATAACATTTATTTCTCTTTTTTAGAACAAACAGAAGGGTATGAGAAGAGAACAACGAGAGGAACCTGGAGTCCAATGCAAAATTTGAAGATGCCTGCTTGACTCTGATGCTTTCGAATCCGATTCCAATCCTAGTCCAGAACGAACTCCACCTTCACTTGAGCACTTCAACTTTTTGTTCCTCTGGGTGTGTGTGTAAACTTCTCAAAAGTTCATGATTAAATAAAAATATTGCTCATCTCTCAAAGCTCTCCAAAAATCACAGATAAAAAGAAAAACAATTCTTTAAAACAAGCTTTTTCCAACTCTCCATTTCCATTGGCTCACACTGTCTTTTTTTCCTTTTATTGCTTTAATTCCTGTTTTTCAACTTTTCTTGCAACTCACATTACAAATTTATTTAAAATAGTTTATTCTCATAATTATCCACCTCCAATTTATTTAATTAAAATAATTAAGCATATTTAATATTTAATTATTATTCAATTGCAATATATGATTTTCAAAAATAATTAAAATAATTAAATATTTAATTACGATATAATTCAACATTAAAATAATTAATCTATTTCAATCATTAAGATAAATCATAATTATCAATGCCCACATAAAATAAGACAAAACACAAACACAACAGACAAAGACGACAATTACACAACATCGACTATACCAACAAATGAGACAACCTGACATCATGGAACGGGAGGACTTCATCGTCACCTCTGTATCAACATTTATCCGTTGGGTTATTTGGTGCTCGCCCTGTCCTGCCGAAGCAGGTGGAATCGAGACTTATACCTGCAATCCTGCATACAAACGAAGTTGTGTACATGTGCATATATACATATATATCAAAGCATTAAATCAAGATACTGCATTGTGAGAAGGAATCGCAACATAACAGGGCACTCGCGAACGAGTGATGCTATATTGTCCTTCGTCACACCTATTCTAACCATAATAACATAATCAATGAATTACATTTCTAACTAACAATCATCTCATAACATATTAAATTAAATCACTGCATTAAATCATAATTCAGAGGATCAACATATATAATCAACCATCTTGTTATATAAAGTAATCATGTCCAAAATGAAATAACAACATCATCTAGCATCTAACTAACCATATCAAACAATAACAGTATCATCGTAGTATCTGACTAACCACATCAAACAATACAGTATCATCATAGTATCCAAGCAAGCACAGAAAATAATAAGTCTAAATAGTATGAGGGGTATTACATATCTATATACTTAGGAATTAATATAATTATTAGTATATGTAATCTTTTATTTTTAATTACTTTTTAGAGTAAGTTATATATGAGGGTAAGTAAACAATTAAGTAAATAATAGTTAATCATTAATAAATATGTAAATAATAATTCATATTGGCAACAACAAATAGATTTAAAAGAAAATATTGTAGTATTGATATTTTCAAAGTTATCTTTCGAGTATGTATATATGCCCTTTATCTATATTCAAATAGCCTTGATCTTTTTTAAAAAAAATTGTTCAAAATATTATTTAATATCATGATATTAGTAATGAAGGGGATTTGCAAAAATTATATGGCTATTGAGACTTAAGAGTTGATTTATTGGTAATTCATAACATTGGTGTTTATATAGTGGATAAGTCTATGTGATTATGGTTACTGGTTAGTCATTGTGGATATCATTAATGTCCATATTATTAAGATCAAACTATCAACATAAATATAATGATGCTACCATTTGGTGATGATTTAAATGAACTCATTGTTTATAAGGCTCACAAATTAAGTAAGCATGATCATTAAAACATTTAATTGGTTTTGAGATAAGATTGTCATAATCTCTTTAACCTCACATGGCCTACATACCACCTTTCTATTTAAGAATCTAATTGATTTGAGAGAATAATTATTCACCAAAGTTACCCACTTGTGTTTTATGCAATCAGAGTGGAAACAAATTATGGGTACAAAATTGTGGGGTTATTAATGTCGAATTAACATCAATCGAGCCAATGCAACTAGGTTATCTTGTTGGGCCATGTTGACCATTGCCCGAGAAGTAGTGTTTACTACTAGGGTTATCCTCTCGACTTGTTTAGTGCTTCACCTAACTCTTAGAGAGTTAATAAGTGTAATTAGTGTTTGTTAAAAAAAAAAGATTGGGTTTTTCTAGCAAAAATATGGGCATGATAGTAAGAGACTCATTTGATGGAAGTTTTGTCAAATAAAACTTTAGAGTAATATAAAATCCTTATTTTGGAGTGTCAATAGTCTGTACTTTAGTGCCATAAGATCCTTTCACATCTTATCATCAAATTCCACAAAATGGTAATCCAGTTCTATAGGTCTTTTCAACGATTCCATGCAATTTGCAGAATCTCATGAAAGGGTTGGTGCATCTCAATCCCCATCACCCATTACTTTCCACCCCCTTCCATATCCAATTTCTTCATTTTACTATTGTGTCTACCACCGCCCTACTAAAACATTTAATTCCTCATTAAGGAAGCTCATTATTTGTTTCTCATGATCTTTTCATTATTTATTTCTCTACCCCAAAAGTCTCCATTTCATTAACTCTCATGGCTCTTGTACCTCTCTGAGGATCATCATTAGGTGAAAATAATGGAAATTTTATGTGATAACTGGATGAATTAATATAAAATAGAAACATATACCAATACATACCATCTTCAAATGGGTCAAGTTAAAAATTAACTTGAAATCAATAATTATCAAAACTATATTTGCATAACATGCAAGATCCATCACAGACATGTAAAATATTATGCAAATTGTTGTAACATGATAGAGGATTTGTGTTCACGAACTTGAACCTCGAAAAACTTACATCATGAAGCCTTCTACCTTGATGATTGATTTACTAATATACATTTCACTTCACATAATTTAAAAACTATTTTATTTATGATATATTAATTTATACTTTCTAAGAACGAGAATGAGCATAAGTAGCATCCATCTATATGTACATATATATATATATATTAAATATGTTAACAATGGTGGTATAACTATATAGTATTTACTATGAATAATACATGAAGTTGATATTGATTATAGGATAAAATATATAATTCATATATCCAATATTTATATTTAAGTATGTATATATATACTCACATTTAGAAATTAATGGAATATAGTTTCAAAATCAAGAAATACACATAACAAATTATATTTATAATGAATACATATATAAATGGTAAGTTTACCTAGTGATGATACCTCCTATTTAATGATTAAAATTCAATTTTTATTCAATATATTGTTATTTTGATCCATATACCTATAGGAAAGACAAACTTATATGAGTCATTAAATCTGATTTAGATTAAAATTAATCCCTCATGAGCTAGGTCTTCAATAATAGTTTTAAATTTTATCATGCTCCACAGCCATAGGCCAAATTTTGAGCCCCTTGAGAAATTAGGTAACTTATTAATAGAAATTTATTTAATAATATAGTTTATAATTAAATATTTCAACAATTTTTGCCATACATGTATTTTATTTGTTATGAGTAAAAAACTTAAGTTTAATATTTTGTATATAGTAAAATATTTACAACTATTGAACATATGGGAGGGAACTTGCATCCCCCTTGCCTTAGAAAAAAACTTCCTCCTAGAAGTTAATAAGGTTTGGTTTGCACGATCCCACCACATATGATTAATCCAAAGCTAAGACAAAGAAATAATTCTCATTTATTATAGTAGCACAAAATCAGTCCTTAAATACCAAGTTGGGGACCTTCCCTACAAAATATGAGTTACTAGACACCTTACATAAGAGTTATGTCAATCATGGTTCACCTAGCTTCACTACAACACATGCAACACAAATTTATATCATTCTTAGTGTGATATACCCATTTATTTAGAACAAGGTCTCAAAAATATAGATGGAATCACATCAATACCTATATCAATGAATACAATTCATCTAACAACTATTACTCATAATGTTCAAATTTGTCTAATTATATTGTTAAGAGGGTACTTGTCTTTTTAACCATGGTACTCATGTCATGTCACATTTCAATAAGTGCTCAACTATCTTGAATAAAATTTATGCAAGCATTTATCAACACATATTAGCATTCCAAGGTACGCATAAAGTATTTCTTATAACATAAACATCACTCATGATGCAAAGGAGGTATTTATGTTCCAAAGTCAACTGATGTCTCAAGGAATATTAAATCTACATATTTTTCTTTCTTTCTTTCTCACATCATTCACAGGTATGCCACATCACATTTACTTGTAATTTCACAAGAACACACAACAATAGCAAGGATGCTCATCCCAAATTTTGGGTGTTCTTGTCCTCATACAAACACAACATATACAACACAAGGCTCACACAATGGGGTCTACAAGGATGGATATTCTTGGATACCATAGCCATTAGGAAAGATGGTCTTGATTCCCTTCTCTAAGGACCCCTCCATACATTTCCTAGTACCTTCCCTTTGTTTGTTTAGGGGGATTAGATTCCAAAAGGAAGGTACAAAAAGAATAATCATAGAACTAGGGGAAGAATTGATTAATGACTATCCCATATCGGTCCCATTTGCAACCCCTTTCAAATAATTCATAATTCCCAAGTGCATCTACTGCCCTACACAACCTACCAAGGAACCCCCTAGGATATGAAAATTTTACAAAGGTCACATTACTCCACACTTGCCAGCAGTTAACAAACAATGAGAATGCCTCAAACTAAGTAACATAAGGTCATAAACCAATGTTGCAATAAAAAAAAAAGAATTATAGAATCAAGAGAAAAACAAAATGAAGATCAATTGTGGTTGCATTTCAGCATTCAAATATTAATTGAAAAAAAAAATTAAATAAGTCCTTGAGGCAATTTGGACTATCACAACCTTCAAACGACTAAATAACCTAATAAAATGAACATAAAATTTCACACTACTAGCGCATAATAAAATAAAATACCAATCACAAATTACAAATAATTCATATTTCAACAATAAAATTTACACATTATGAGCACCATGTGACTTTGATAAGCCACCTAAGGGGAAGAGGGAAATGGTGGTTCTATAACCACATAAGTATAATAGAATGAAATAAATGGTGGCCCCTGACCACATAAATATGAATAACTGGTGGTCCCTCTGACTTTGATAAGCCACCTAAGGGGAAGAGGGAAATGGTGGTTCAATAACCACATAAGTATAATAGAATGCAATAAATGGTGGCCCCTGACTACACAAATATGAATAATTGGTGGGCCCTGACCACATAAATATGAATCACTAGTGGTTCGTGACCACATAAATATGAATAATTGGCGATCCCTGACCACATAAATATGAATCATGGGTGGTCCATGTAATTACATCTTTTACCCATGGGTTATAAACATCAAGGAATAGGTTTGCACTATGAACCAAGAAGTTTGGCTCTCATATGTGGGGGAGTAGATCACAATCAACGTCCATGGAAATTATGATGTCTCTGCATATATCCTTTATCAAGATTAGGGACAACATCCTGATCTTGTAATTTACCAATAGAAGGACATGTCTCTCAACACCTTGTTTACACTAGTTGGAAACTCACTCGAAGGTGTCAATACACTAGGGGTGCACATGAACATACAAATAAGACTTATATAATGAATACATCATATTTATTTCAATTAGTACACATCCACACATATCACATTTACAACATTTCACAATTAGTTATGTTGGAATTATGGAGCCTTGCAACATGAGCATGAAGTGGGATGGTTTGTGTTGGTTGTTCCTATGTTGTCATTAAAGTCAACATAGTAACAACTATGTGGGAAGATTACTTGGTTTATGGGAAGCTATTCTCTACCGATAATGCTCTTTTTTGATGAGCCAGTGCATTGGTATTTGAGTCTGAAATTCACCAAAATAATAGATATGACTCTAATCTCTTAACCATGTTATCATGTCTCATTCAAACATATTTATCCTATATCTTGAGAAGTTTTGGGTTGTTAAAAGAAAGTTATCTCTAATAGAGCTCAACTCTATATATTACTATTGTTCCTTGCTTGGTATATCAGTGTGAGAGACTCCACATTTTCTTAAGGAGAATATTCTAATGTTGTGATTTTAATGGTGGTATTAATGATGGTAGTATGATGAGAAATTAATGTGGTCTTAGATGAAGAAGGTGTTTTCTTTGAGGATTGTATGTTGGTTTGGAGATTCTGTGAATTAAGTTCTAGTCTTGTCCAACTTTGTATAATGCACTACATGGATAAAATGTTTAATCATATATGGTGTCAACAAGGGTGTTTTCATTATTTTTTCTTCATCTAATTAGGCTGACCTAATTGATGAATAAGACATACTTGTATATATATGTAGTCTAGGAAAATGCACACCTTTGCATTTTCACACTTGTTTGGGCCCACCTTGCTTTATTTATCCTTATTTATGTCTTAATTGGTCCTATTTTTCATCCGTAAGACTACTAAATTATTTTTGTTTATGGCTAATGTTGAAAAAAATCAAAGGATAAATGATAATTTACTAATTTTGGCTATATGTCCTTTATTTTTGAATTGGTACTAAAATGCCACCTAAGGCATCTTTGTCCTTCAAAGGTCTTGGGACCTTGATTTTAAAGGCACCTTAAATGGGCCCCTTTTGGAGTTTGTGCCCCAAGTTTCAAGCCTTGGGACTAAGATGCCACCTAGGGAATCTTAGTACGCCTTAAGTTATATTTGAGATTTAATTTCAAATCTTGGTGGGATTTTTCCTCCTTTAATTAATGAATTCATATTTTGGATTGGTGCGGTGTAATTTTGAGATATTAAGCATGGATAAGTATAAATACAAGGTTATTTCACTCATTTTAATATAATACTTTTGTGAGAGCATTCCTAATAGCATAATTGAGTTCACAAGAGCATTCAAGAGCAATTCATTAAGAATTTGGAGCCATCATCAAGATTCAACCATCATGTTAAATATATTATTGCATCATGTGTGTTTTTGAGCTAACATTTGTGATGTAGGGTTTTATTCAAGCAAGAAATTCAATTCAAGATCTATCAAGCCTTAATTTAATTTAAGATCTACATTCAATCTAGACACTTCACACAAGTGTTTTAGATTTCATAATAATGGTTTGGTGAGTTGCAACATAACAATTTGTTAATTCATCATTTCCCTTCATTATTTCATTTCATTCCAAGGTTTAATTAGAAATAATGGGTTTTACCAAGGCAAACACCCATTTACTAAAAAAACAAGTTTTTATTTTGTTGTGTGTTTGTGTTTTCAGATTTAGGTTAAAGATCATTTGGAGTGTAAGCATATGTGCAAGATCATGATGGGCCAAAAAGTGGCGATATGATGGGTATGTGAAGGGTATGTGGCTAACGACTTTTTTTTTACCCAAAATTGATGAAAAAAAAGGGTTTCTAAAGGATATTCTCAACTTTTCACCAATAAAAATTATGCTTTACTTTGAATTTAATAAATAATGATTATTCATTTTCTATTTGAATTAAGACTAAATTCTTGATTGATAGGCTAATTGAAAAATATCTATATCTTTCAAATGGTATCACATTTTTTGAATCTGAAGCATGCATCACATTCTATGCTTCACATACTATAGGATTAAAAAAAAGAATTGAATTTCATGAAGTTTTGACCAAGTTAAGGTGGTTGGACATACTAGTTTTTATATTTTTTAAAAGTTGTAATAAAAAATTCATAATTAATTATTTACTTGGAAAAAATTACAAAAAAATATGCATCACATCGAGACATGAGCCATCTACTTATATATAAAATCTTATAAAAAAATATTATCATTTTATTGTGGTTAGGGTGGTTAGAAATACACCTACTTCTTATTTTCCCCTTAAAAATTAATTAGTACTACTACATTGAAATTTTGAATTTTCACCAAATATATATATATATATATATAAATAAACCTAGTAGTTTCGAAACTACATTCAATTGGCCACAGATTCTATTCTTACATATTTTTTAAATAATATATATAAATTATTCAAATTTTTATGTCAAGTTGCCTAACTATAATTTTTTTGAATTTTTTGCCACTTAAGGGCATGTTTTTAACATGATGAACTTGCACATACCCAGTTGCAAAGTTACACTGTAAAGTTGTCATTTTGATGGAAAGTCACCTATAGACCAAATCTGGAAGTTTCAAGACCTGAGATCTAAGAAGAAGGAAATGCAGACCTTGGACCTCAAGATCACATTTTTAAATTGTAGAAATTTAGATCAAGACTAAGAAGAAAGTAAGGGAATCTTAGTCCTCCTGGAGGTATTTTGTAGAGATTCTTTCATACCCAGTTTTGACATCTGAAAATTTTGCATTTTCCCTAAAAAAAATAGTAGCCAAACTAAGAAGACAGTAAGGGCCTCCTAGTCCTCCCTAGCATTTTTTGACAAAATTTTTGTATTTCCAAAATCCTCATCACATTTCCATACTTCCCTGGTACATACATCCTAACTTGCTATTGCTTAATTTTGTCATTTGTACTCATTATTTGACTTGCATTACTAGGTTTTGTGAGTTGAATATCAAGTTGTCTTTTCCAAGCCTTTGCATGGTGGTGAACCCTTCAAAATCGTAAAGAATCTTCCTAGGTCTCCCTTGTTGAGAATTGACCCACCTTGGTGTTGATATTCAATCCAATTTGGGATCCCAGGTTTCCTTGAATGAACCATCCCTCTATAGGAAAAATCCAGGATTAGGGATTCCTTTCTTGTATTGTGAGTCCCTTTTTTCCATTTCCTTTTCCCAATAGTTCAATATATAAGATGATTTGGAAAGAAGAGAAAGTGTGAAGACTGTAGAAGTGCAAGCATGGAAGAAAGGTGAAAGAGGATGTGAGCCTAATTTTTTTATCAATTGAGGATCATAGCAGATTTTTTGTGCAACTGTTGTGTGAGGTAGTACTTCATATTCTGCGCTTCATTGGAAGTAAAGCCTACACATTGAAGGTGTATTCTATCAATTCAAACCTTTTGGAAATGAGCCACAATCTTTGTATCTTGGCGATTAGCCATATTTTGTATTTCTAGGCAGTGAGCCTTCTTCAAGGACAACGAGTCTTGGCAGTGAGCCTTGTAATATCTTGTATCTAGATATAATATATTGTGAGTTAACCCTCACTGTGGTTTTTCCTTTTTTGGGTTTTCCACGTAAAAATCCTAGTGTTCATGTGTGTGGTTGCATTGATTTGTTTATGTGTTCTCTCTTATTGATTTAGTCAAAATTGTGATAATGGTTAAATGGATTTTATATTAATGGTTTTATGGAGTACTGATTCAACCCCCCCTCTTAGTATGCCATATGTTCAACAATTGGTATTAGAGATTGGTTCCTTAGAAGGAGCCTAACATCTTGAGGAAGGTCCTGGAATTTCAGTATAAGAAATATTTTCCTCTGCAAGTGATCTCTGTTGGATGTTCAAAAGAAATAGAAGATTTGGGTATGTGCAAGATCATCATGAAAAAAATAGGTCCTTAAGTGGCAATGAAAATTCAAAAAATTAGAGTTAGGCAACTTGACGCAAAAATTTGAATAAATTATCTTTATTATTTCAAAAATATGTAAAAATAGAATTTGTAGCAAATTGAATGTAGTTTATAAACTACTAGGTTTATTTAAAAAAAAAATCTATTTGGTGAAAATTTGAAATTTCAATGTAGTAGTACTTAAATTTTAGGGAAAAAATAAGAAGTAGGTGTCTTTCTGACCACCCTAACCACACTAAAATGATAATAATTTTTTATAAGATTTTAGATACAAGTAGAGGACTC